>VZTL01068319.1:0-15601 GCA_013400535.1 Scopus umbretta | reverse complement strand
GTCCCGTCCCGTCCCGTCCCGTGGGGGAACTTGGAGCTTCACCCGGTCAGACCCAGGAGCTGGGCCGGCCTAGCGGCTGTGCGGCCGAGCCCGGGCCCTCGCCTTTGCCTGAGGACCGGGAGCGCCGTGGGACCGGCACAGTCTCTGGCAGCCTCGCTCGGGAGTAGCAGCCGGGCCCTGAAGGGAAAAGGAGGGAGTCGGAGGTTAAAGGAGGAGCCGGGGGAGGAGGAGGAGGAGGAGAGGAGGAGGTGGAGGACAGGAGGAGGTGACGGGCGCCCGCACGGCTCAGTTGCCCGAGTTGTGTTTGCTAAAGGAAGGAAGCTAATGGCATTCTTGGTGTTTTCCCTTAAAGCTAGTCTGGTGGCCTGCGTTCGTGGGAAGCCTTAAAGCAAGAAACCTACAAAATTAAAATTTAAAATTAAAATTTGTTAAAATTTGCATTTGGCCCTAGGAGCATAGCTATGGATGTTACACGGCTAAAGTATTTACATTAACGGGGTAGTTTGTCGTATTAATTAATTAATAAACATTGCGACGATGGAGGGCCTCTTTGCGTCCGAGTGACGCCCGTGTCAAACCTGAGTGGCTCCCAAGCAAAATATTCAGTCCTGGATGCTGAGACCTTCAGATCATTAACACGGCAAAATCTGTCAAAGGTCTGAGATTTAAAGCTGGTTTTCCACGTGGTGTGTAATTAAAGGTCTGATTTCCCAAAATTGCTTAAACTAGTGTCAAATCTGTACTGGGACTAAAAGGAGTGATTCTGAAATCAGTTGTGTATCTTGGCATCTTGTGTTCTAGCACGAGAACCTGATTTTCTTGAAAACTGATTGAATGCAGTACAGTTCAAGTTCTTTGGTACACAGAGGTATACTTGCTCTGTCCGCATTTGGGGTGGCTTAAGTCATGAAACCATATTTAAATATTATGCATGACAGTATTCTCATTTACAGTTTTGCAGCCTTGATTAACTCTGCTTTTAGTTAGATGCATACAGTCTTTAAAGAGGTACACAAGTAAAGAGAATGTGAAGGTGGAAACGTATCACTTCTTGTTATTTGGTTGAAAATTTAAAAATTCTGTATGTCACTTTTCTGGCGTGTACGTTTACTTAATTTCTTGTCTTGGTGTTGGGTTGCCAACAGTAGCACAAAAGCTGCAATTATTGCAGAGACAGTTTTGTATGTATGTTAGGTTAGGTAATCTTTTTGTTGATGAGATTATATGCTATGTCAAAAAATAATGAGCTTAAGTGCAGGTTTTGTGTTCTTAAATATGTTGATACAGGAAATTTTGATTTGTTGTGCCACAAATACCTTCTACATTTTTTCCTTCATGCAAATGAGCAATACATGCTTTTTAAAACTTTCTGTGTAGGAATGTAGATTTTCATCCTGGAGAAGACATCACTTCTGTGATACCTTGGCTTAGTCCACTGAAAATGAAGCAAGATTCTACTAGAAACACTGCTTACACTGTGGATTGTGAAGATTATGTGCATGTGGTAAAATTCAATCCATTTGATAGTGGAGATGCATGTTCCCTCATTGCATATGGTGGCAATAATTACGTCGTCGTTGGGACGTGCAGATTTCAGGTTAGTTTGTGTTACTGTTGATTTTATTAGTTGCTTCCTTAAACTTACTTTGCCAGCATCTCTACTGCACAAAGACCCCGGGTGCTTTTCTGTTTCCTTCCCTCCCTATGTAATCAGGGAATTACTTGTTTATTACATTAACAAGTCTGGGATATTTGTTCATCAAGAAGATATATCTATATAAAAGTATATATATAACAAATACACAGTGGTATAAATTACCATCCTGCATAAAGTTCCTTTTGAACAGAATCATCGAGTGGTTTGGGTTGGAAAGGACCTGAAAGATCATGTAGTCCAACCCCCCTGCCACAGGCAGGGACATCTTCCACTAGACCAAGTTGCTCAAAGCCTCATCTAACCTGGCTTTGAACACTTCCAGGGCGGGGGCATCTACAACTTCTCTGGACAGTCTGTTCCAGTGTCTCGCCACCCTCACAGTAAAGAATTTCTTCCTTATAGCTAATCCAAACCTACCCTTTTTCAGTTTAAACCCGTTATCTCTCATCCTATCACTGCACTTCCTGAATATACTGCAAAGAAAACAGGAGTGCTCTGCTGGAAGAGTAATCCCATTTTATTATCTCTTGCTAATGTTGGCGACTGCTATCTGAGAACTTAAGCATGCAACTTTGGAAATATGTGACTTAGTATTTTTTGTACGTTGTTCTTTATCATCACAGGGTAATTGGCTCCTTTTTTGCACAGTTATATTTTGTTCTATGTATGTTTGCTATGTAGATTAAATTATCTTCAAAAGCATTCAACTAGCCTGTGTAACAGCAAAGATTACAACTACTTTCAACTTTACAACTAAAGTCTCTGTGTTAATTTTACAGGTATTTCTTTTAAGGAAGGACTGTAGAAATAATTACCTTTTTTTTTTTTTTTCTTTCCAAATTGTTTTTATTGGCTCTCTCTCACAGACTGTTAGAAACAGTAAAATATGTTTTCTTACCTTGAAATTATTTAGTCATCATATTAGGATAAAGTTTTTAAAAGGTGAAGTACTGTGTACCGTATATTTTTGTACTGTATAAGATTTTTTTTTTTTACTTAAGGGTTTTTTTGCCTCGGTGCTTGAAAATCAATAGGAGACAATTTATCTTTGGAATCTATTTCTGAGCTCTTTTTCTTCAACTCCTCTATTATACAGAATTATTTTTGTACTTTATGTAATATGGATAACAGCATAACTGGTCTTTTTATTATTATTATTCCCCAAAGTCTTACTGTTGGAAATTTTCTGAAAAGCACATAGTGCTAACCACAAAAACCTCCTGTCATCTGTGTTGCCCCCTATCTTGTTTCTGATGTAGGCCTTGAAAAGAAGCTAATTAAAATTTTGACAACCACTGGTACAAGGTAGTTTTTCTATAATTTTCATATCCTCCCTTTCCTTCCACATGTGGAGTCACTGAGTATTTCAAAGCAGGGGGA
This sequence comes from Scopus umbretta, assembly GCA_013400535.1. Classification (NCBI taxonomy): domain Eukaryota; kingdom Metazoa; phylum Chordata; class Aves; order Pelecaniformes; family Scopidae; genus Scopus; species Scopus umbretta. The sequence continues at coordinate 12,564 of VZTL01068319.1, read as the reverse complement.
GAAAATGGTATTCTTGCTCCTTGCTTCACGAAGTGTTGAAAAACTCTGGATAATTTTATGCTTCCTCAGCTGGTTTCTTCCCAGCCTTCTCATTATGTAGAGGGTGTATAGAGAGGTCTTTACCTTAAAGCAGAATCATGAAGTAGAGAAAATTTTGTAGAAGTAGCCTTTGAGGTGCTCCATTAGATGTTCTGAAAACTTTTTAAAGTTTTTTAGAGGTCAACTGATTGCCTGAGTCCACAACCCCATCTCTTGTTTCATCTTTCCCACCATCCAGCGCACTCACCAGTGGGAAGAATAGACAAATTGGTTATTTTGGTCATGTTAGATGACAGAGGGTACCTTTCTATCTCCTGCTGTTTGAAGAATGTTGTTCTGGAAGTGCTAGCATTTTTCCACAGTGTAAAAGCAACTTAGAGAGAAGATAGCTTAAATGACGTGCTTGCTTTTGTTCCCATTGTTTCTTCTCTTTGCAGTTGTGTACTTACTTACTGTGCTGTTACAAGTGGCTTTAGTTGTATCTGTGAAGATATTACTTGTACAAAGAATGGGCTCAGCCTCTTTGTAGCTCAGTTCTGATTTTTCTGCTCTGCATTGGCCTCTGGCTTGAGACTGCAATCATTTCATGTATTTTTAAGTACTTACATATTTCAAGTTAATACTTTCTTTTTGTTCCAGGTTTTCACTTTGAGGGTGTTACAATCTAAAAAGATGCCAGACACATGTAATTTTGAAAGCCTTTCAATTTCATATCAATGTGAATTGTTAGAAGTCATCAAGACATTGTTCAGGATTAGCTAACTACAATATTTCTATAGGAGGAGGATGCAGAAGTGGAATGCATGCAATATAAGACACTAAGAACGTTTCATCATGGAATCCGAGTTGATGCCATAGCATGGAGTCCAGAAACTAGACTTGATGCTATACCTCCCCAGATAAGGTATTTCTAATAAATGAGTACAATGAATCCTTGTCTCTTATCTGTTTTCCCTAATTCCTTAATAGCGGACTAAGTTTAAAGCTTCTAGGTGAAATCTCACTCTTCAGAAATCACTGACAAAGTCTCCAAACACTTCAGTAGAACAACATTTTCATTCTTGGAGTCATTCTTTTTTTGGTTCTTTTGTTCTACTTCTTGTGCCCCTTGCCCCTCCCCGCAGTGAACTAGCAGTAAATTATTTTTTTTCTTATTCATTATTTTAATGGACCTAAAATCTAGTTAGTTCTTTGTACATCTGTGAGGGAGGAATTATTTTAAGAACTTTGCTACGAATGAGACTATTGTAAAGGCTTGCTTTATAAAGCTATTTGTAATGGTCTGCATAGTATGGGCTGTGTTTAGGAGTAGGTGAGATAGTATCTGTGAGACCCATTGAGGTGTAAATCTAGAAAAAGGGTTAACTATTAAATATGCACTTCAGAATCAAAATGTTCTCAATAGCTTGTAAGCCTCTTCAAAATTATGATGGTTGCTTACTGCCGCATTTTTGTACCGTCTTTTGTTCAAAATATATTAGAAATTGGTTTATGAATTTATATTTCGGTATGTTAAAACGCTGATAATGAGGGTTCTTTTTTGTGCTCTGCCACTTCTTCCAAGGGAAGTTTCAATGGCAGTTATGAGAGATATTTCAGGTAATTGATAGTTGATTCACATTTAGCATTGTAAAATGTTTTGCATTTCTTTCCATGAAAAAGTATTTTTGGCACTTGATACACACTATTTTATTAGATAAGTTCTCATTCTAATTCTGCTTGTTGCCATAGCAGAAAAGTTAAATTAGAAGCTTTTGGTTTTTTCAAAATCTGAATTTTCCTTTGTATGTCACTTTGCAGGTTTAAACTGAAGGGAAACTGATAAAAAGGCAACTATTGCAGTGTTAATTGACTGAAGGGTTTTTCTTTGTTGAGTGTAGGTTTTGTACTGCAGCTTCTGATAGGAAGTTAAGGCTATTTACTTCAGACCTGCAGGACAAGAATGAATTTAAGGTAAGGCCAGCTAAGCTGATTTTTTTAAAATTACTTGGTCTTTACTTAAGTCTAATCTTTAACTGCCCTTCTGCCCCATTTTGCTTAATGTACTGTATGAGATAGAGCACTGACCTGTGATAGATGCTATATCCATCATCTCTCTAGGGAAGATCAGTGTACTGTATATACCTTTATGTCTTTGAAGTGGGAATAACTGTAATTATCAGCTACATGATCTTTTGATTTAAAAGTATTTATGTAACAATTTAACCAAGTTGAAGAAAAGCGAGTAGAGGCTTATGGATCATCTAAAATATCCTCATAAACAGAATGTTCTACAGGTGAATTTCAAGGACCATGTTGGGTAAGGTTCCTTTATAGAGAGACCTGTAAAATTTTATGTGGTATTGGTTATTGGGCTCCTCTATAAGAAAAGCAAATTTAGTAATTTCTCTTTCATGGGGAACTGGAAGTTGCAATTCAACACATTCCAACAGTAGAAAATTTGAAGAAAGAATACTAAATTTAGTACGTAACTGCTAAACATACCCATAGGCTGTCACTTGTTTATTTCTAAGATGGAAACAAAGGAAGTGTCTACTTCAAATACAATTTTGCTTCCCCTTCTTTCAGTGTAGATGGTAGTATTCTTAAACCAGTGATATAAAAGAAGCTAGGTCTAAATACTGTCTTCACTTTATAAGCTGAAGATTGGTTTTCTGGAGATTTCTTTTGTTTGCAAGACACGTCAAATCCTATGTCATGTGGATGTGTACGTATCCTTCAAAATTCTGCCTTTGAAACAATGTCCCAGCCCAAGTACTAATATTAATTAGATGTGTGTGCTAACCAGTTTGAATTTGTTTCACTGAGGTCTCAGCCAAGAATAAACAAGGCTAATCAATACTAAAAATTGGGGGAGAGGGTTCCTTTTTTTTTAGTGCTTTGGAATATAGTAATGCCTCTCTTGGTGAGAGTTGTGTATTGAATATAAAGGAGAAAATAATAGACTTTCATTTGTGGTTCGGTAATTTGTATTAATAAGATGATGATATTTGTCATACAGAAACTAAGTGAATTGCAGATGTCACTTATGTGGCCATATTGATAATGGAATGAATAAAGGCATGGCATAAGAAGTAAAGATGGATGTTATTCAAAAACAGAACATCTTTTCTTTAAAGAAAATACTTTTTATGTCACTTCATACAGGCACATACCCTTAATTTCCTTCTTTCATGTTTGGTCATCTTATGTGGCTTTGTAACCCAGGCAGTGGGATAACTGACATACAAACAACTTGGGTGGCACTTCTGACAAAGTATTTCTAAAAGTTCCTAATACTGTTTGCTTGTGAGTTCATGGCTGTCATTCCTTATTAAAGTTACCTGTTTACATAATATCTGCCAGTTTTATGATATTGCAGACAACAGGCTTTAATGTTAAGTTGTGAATTAAATCTTTTAACTTTTTAGCAGAATAGAAAGTTACTTATTACTTATGTTTGTCTATTGCAATTTGAGAAATTTAAAGAACTGTTTGTAAACACGCAGAAGAAAGTGAATGGATGAAATCATTAATAACTGTGGGTGATGGATGGTTAGTAAGTGGAAATAATCAAACATATGGATGAACCTGGTACAACAGGCTCTATTCAGCTAAATTCAGCATCTAAATTCCAATTTTTTAATTTATTTTGGATTAACAAGGGAGCTGATGGACTGTCTGCTAAAATCAATAAGAACTCTTGTGACTTCAGTGGACACTGGTTCAAGCCATGGATGAGTGTTTTTCTCTGCATGTGTAATAAATATGAAAGCTATTAATTATTTTTATTGGGGTTTCATTAATGATCAACAGTTTTACGTGTTTTTGCCAAAAATTGAATGTGACAGCTCTGATAGTTCATAACTTTCAGGCCTCTTCCTGTCCCTACATCATCTGGTCCTTAGCAAAAGGTACTCTTCTATGCCCTCCAGAGCAGACTTCAGGTCTACACCTGCTTTCAGAGTGTCCATGTTGCTGTAGGATGCAGCCCAAGACTTAACACTAGGAATTACTGATGGGATCTGCCATTTTGCTCATTAGGAACTAATTGCTTCCAGAGAAATAATCAGTATTATAAATTCACACAAACACACCTTTGATAATTCATGAGCTTAAACTTTTAACATACAAGTTCAAATAAGCAAGTTTATTCTACTGAAGAATTCTAGTAAGCTGTTTATTACTGAATTAGAATGAGATTACAAACACCACACTTTAAAAATAATGATTTTGAATATACCCAATGAGATGGTTCTTTTCTAGCTTATTATCAATGCAGGATCTATATTACAACCAGAGAAGCAAAGGAGGCAACTCAGTAGCATGGTCTGCTGAGTGCTGTTTTTTTCAGAATAGAATTTCTGTGATGGGTTATTGTTTTCCCAGTTCTGACAAGATTTTCTTCTGGTATCTGACCAACACAAATGACACTTTAAAACATGCATTTCTGATTTAGGGGAATTTATTACACAGTAGCTTTGACTGGATGCCTAGAAATAAATTTTAAATGCCACATGTACATCTCCGTTAAGATAGCAGTTATTTTTCGTACAAAAAGGATCATTGGAGAACTGATTCATATACCCTGAGGACTTCTTTCTACACAAAATGCTGTGACTTGCAGTTATAAATGTTTACTGCAAAAGTATGTTCATTGCGTAACACAACAGAATAATTTTTTATGATAGAGACCACAGAGCATCAATACAACAGGTGTTGGACATTAGAATGGGGTGTTCAGGCTGAACAGCCACAGCTGAAAGGACTAGAAGTATAGAAGTTATTTTGCCCCAGAAGGAAAAAAAGCAATTACAATATCTTAATTATATCCAGTTGATATGAATAAGCTCCTCCAGTGTCTAATGTAGACAAAAGGATCATAGGATTTGATTTTTGTCAGCTGAAGATATCGTGGATGCTTCTTCATTTTTGACACTACAAAAGACTAAAGATCCTTTGGTGCTTATGCAATACAAATGAGAAGTGTTGGCTTGAAGTTAACAGTAAAGCTATTAGCTTTGTTTATGCCAGCTCCAGCGCTGGAATTAACAGTCTAAGAACTTCACTAAGGTTGTACTGAGACTGAGGAAAAAGTAAAAAAAAGTTGTTAATGGGCGAGGCTTGGTCTAATGTTAAAAATAATCAGAAAACAGCTAAAAATACATCTTTTTACCTAATAGTGAGGAACTCATTAGTGAAAAGGAAGAATGTGGACTAGTGTGTTTATATTGGTAAAAATGTTGTCTTTGAGACTATCTTCTGGGTTTTTGTGACAAAAAGTGTGGAAAATACTTTCTTGGGGTAATCATTTTAATTTCTTACACCTGGACGATCATTGTACTGTATACTTCTTGTCAATAAAAAAGTAACACCTAACTCTAAAGTATTTGCAGAATCTCATATGTTCACAAATACTCAGTGAGCTATGCTGAGCTGGCTTTCAATGACGTTTGATACAGTAGTTTCTTAGTAACAGTCAATTGATACCTTAGAAAAGCTATTTCATAAACCTGAGGTTGAACTCATAAAGAACACATGAAGACTTTGATCCATTATACAGCACACACTTTATACATGGGATTTTCAGGAGAGGTACAATATGTGCAAACAAAGCTGAAGGAAGTATGTGATTACAGTCAAAATGTAATCTTTGAACATTTTGTCTTTTATAGTAAACAATTAGTATGTGTTGCTTCTGGAGGGATAGGCAGAGTAATCTTACTCTGGTTTTCTAGTGGAAAAACTGTCTTGATGTAATTATCAACAAGGAACTTGAAGCATACTGAGTTTGCCATTACTTTGTCAATAGGACTAATCCAAAATTTATGGGTTGGATCAAGCCCAGAACAACAAACAAAAGGTAAAACATGACTGATGGATCTTCATGAAATTTTTTTCTTCTTTTGAGGTTTTCGTTTGGAACTGAATTGTGGCTTCCTTCTCCTGCTTCAAATTTTGTTTAATAAAGAGCATATTTCATCAGAACTGTGGAAGTAAAATGAGGCAGGATATTTGAATTCAGAATGCTGAAAATTTTCAAAAGACTTGGCATTTCTGTCTAAATAGTTTAGCATCATCTTAGGATGTACTAGTTCTAGTATAATCCACTAGGTTTTAATAAAATTATGAGCTATTGGAAAAAACTAAATTGGCTGCTGAAAATGTTTCTGTATTGAATTGATGAGGCATTCATAAAATTTTTAGAGAGGGGGATTTAGTTATTGTGCATGTGTGAGATTATTTTTTTTTTTTTAATCAGTTCTGCATTTGTTCCTCAGAATAGCTACACTTAGAGAACAGATAGTGTGTTTTCCTTTCAGAAAACTGTGGAACTGGTTGTTTTCATTCAACCTTGTTTTCCTCTCTAATCTCTCCACATCATGCTATTATCCAGAGGATATTTTCGTCTCCTTTTTATGGTACTAGCTGAGCAAAACAAGAGCAGCTATGCCTTGAGACTTAACCAGTGGGACTGAAGAGGATGGAACAGTAACAGATACAGCATCTACACATGGACATTTGCCTGACTTAAAATTTTAAGTGAGATTGCTGTCAAAAAGACCATAGATGTAGTTAATGAGAGAAAATGCATGTAAATCCTCAGATGGAGCAAACCGGTATCAACTAGCCACAGATTTTCTAATGAGACCAGAGATGATTTATTCATACCTAGCCCCTATGTGAATGAATTGGAATGTACTTTAAACTTTGACTGGACCCTAAATGAGATGAGTTTTGCATGCTTAATGCTAAATGTGTATAAGTTCTTTCACTTACATTTTTGAGGATACTGTAAACCTCAGAAGATACTGATGTCTGTAGATAAGTACAAAACACTTAATAGTATTGAGGGGGAAAAAGGTGTCTTGATATTATGGCCAAGATAGCTGAAAAGCCTTTGAAATATGTAAAAATTACCTAACTTCTAATTTTTACTAAAACTGGGATTTTGCTTTTATTGAGAAAAGCTATGCTGCTAAGTTGGTTTTTGTTATAGATAAATTATTCTCAGTAATTTGACATAAAAATGTCAGGATTAAGAAGCTTCAGGCAAGAAGAATTACACAGTAATAAGGTTCCCTTTGAAATTACTTCATGCTTTCTGATACAACTGTAAATGTTTGCTTTTGAGTGACAGTTCACATGTACATTCACACCACGAGGGCTCATATCTTATTATTTGAGAATGGATGATCTATTAATTCACAGTAAAATAAGGGTGTGCACTATACCCCATTTTCTTTCCTCTTTAGCACAACAGCACATAAAGCACAGAGCACAAAACATTCTGTCTGTTCTTCGCAAATGCTCAATAGAAATTGTGCTTAATTGCTAAGGTGTATGGCTTGCTTTGTTTTGCTTGTACTGTTGTGCCTCTTTTTTGGTTTTCTTAACGTCATCAGCGTGCATTGTCTTCTGTTTCATCTTCTTTCACCGAGAGTTTTTTATTTCTTTTTTTCTAAAGGTAGCCTTTTGGTCTGCCATCTTTAGTAGACATATCCTCTTAGGCAACTTGTGTGCTGACTGCTTGGAAAAGGGCATATACTGGACAAATGGCTTATTTGTTGCTTCTTCAGGAAAAAACCTCTCTTGCTGCTTGCAGGAACCCCTAGTAAAAACTATGATTCAGAGATAAGTTACTTACCAGTAATCAGAGTTCTCTAAGATATGTAACTCATGCACACAATTATTTCTTGCTCATTCCCCTATTTCTGAGATTTATTATCTTCTACCTTCAAAATTCAGTGGTTGAAAGGAGGATAAAAAGTTCTGGTGTAATTCACTGATCTACGTCAAGCAAGAGCATCAAGCTGACCTGTGTGGTAACTACAAGGAATGATGGGGGGGTGTCTTTTTCCCCACAGTATGAATCTACACATGAATTAGGTATTTTAAAGAACTCCAGTTACAGATAAATATTCTTCTTACCTTCCATGTAAAATGATAGCTTTAACTTAACACTCATACATCTTTCCTTAGTGGGTCTATTAAATGCATTGTGGACTGATGGAACAGTCAGCCCTAAGGTAAAAGTATTTCTTTTTTTCTGGTTGACAGACATTTGATGGCCACTCAGATTACATTAATGATTTGGTGTTTGCTCCCAAAGAAGGTCAAGAAGTTGCAAGTGTAAGTGATGATCACACCTGCAGGTATGCATTTTGTTCAAGACATTATTGAAATAGTAGTATTTGGCTTTTTCTGTGCATGTATGCTCTGTATGCTTGCTTAAATGAGTGAGTGTTTGCTTGTTTAGTGGACCTTCATAGCCCACTAACAAGACAAAGTGGACTAGTCTTGTTAACTAGCTTGTGGACTGGCTTTTTGTTGTGACTTATGGGTTGGTTTTTTTCAAAGCAACATTTTGAACTAACTAGATAACAATGTGAAGAAAACTGTTCTGTCTTGGAATGATGTACAATTATGTATAATTTCCCCTGCTGGGACAGGAATAAAAGGCATGAGACTAGGAGAGAGAAGGCATGCGTAGCTCAGCACTGAACTGTACAGACCCTTTCTATCCCTTCTGTCATCGTATGAGTCAAGTTTAAAACCAGTATATGTATGAACTTGTCCACTTACCAAAATTTTTTAGCCTTACTGGGAGGTGGGATTACATAGCCTAAGGACAGTACCATACTAATACAGTGGTACTGGCAGCTCATAATACCATGATTATAGCTGCTTCAAACCTATGTATTTAGTTATTTGTAACTGGAAGTAAAAGGGAAACTTGGTTAAATACTTCGAAAAATGCTGGTTAAGGTTTTGTAGGGCAGGATTTTTTCCTTGTCAAAAAGTCCCCCTATCCTCTTCTAGTAGTGCACATGAATCTATAAAGCTGCTATTCTTATCCTTCCCATGCAGCTCAGAGTTGGAGAGATCAGGAGGGCAGCTATGCAGGCTTTGCAAGTCATTGCAGTAGCAGCAAGAGATTTGAGAAAGCATCATCTTTGACTTTTCTTTGTAATAGCTGTGATAATTCAAAACTTGTCTCAATTAAGGAACTGTTTTAGTTTTTTTTCTGATGATATGAATTATATCTTTGCTGTTTGAAGTTACCACCATATCAGTTTCTATATAAATGACCAGGTAGTACTCAGAGGTAAAAAAGTCATTTTTCACTTAAATCACAGTTTAGTAGCTTTAGTTGAGCTACTCTGTCCTACATAAATTGAAAATCTAAAAGGCCTGTGACTTTAACACCCCTAGGGAACTCAGAAATACTACTTTGACCAGCAGGGAGATTTTCCATAGACTCCCTGTCCATATTCACAACAAAATCATTAGGAATGAATAGTAGGAATGTATGACTTATTTGTAGCTTGTTCTGATTTATTTCCTATCCTTGATTTCTTCATTAAATCTAAACTAATATGAGGCTTATTCAGCAAATAGCTGTTTGAATGTGTGGCCTTTTTTTGTTTATTTTATGAAATGCTCAGTGTTCCTGGGATGAAAAAGAACTAGTTTAAAACCAGTAGTCTAATTGATATTAAACTAAAAGGAAATAAAATGATATAATTAATGTATACTATCAAGATTTCAACTTAGTAACTCTGAAAGACATTTTATGCAGTAAACCATAAAGTCTTTGGTTAAAAGCCATGGGAAATAAGTAGGATTTTTTTTGGCTACTTGAGTTCTTATTTTTTCCATTCATGCATGTGGAGCATGAAGACTTTTTTTATTGAATTTAAAGGTTACACTTTCAAAACTAATGGAAAATGCATTCCCTGAGACTTACCAAAATCATTCCTTACTTACTGTGTAATTTGCTTCAGCAGTAATGTAAGAAGAGGGATAATTCTTCTGTCTGTACTGAGTTTCTATCCTGAAATTGTTCTCAGGATACATCATCTCTTAATATATTTGGAATAAAGTTCTAGAACAATTAGTACAAGAACATGAAGTTTTGAGTATTTGGGTATTGTTCTGTTGGAGTTCCACTTTTAAATCTTAATAATGTATAAATAAAATGTCTCGGTATATACAGAATATATACAAACATGTTTAGATCTTCCCTGGCTTTCACTCAGTAGTAAGTTTAGCAGAGATCTCTAAGGAACCCAATTTTCATCCACTCAACAATCTTGCCACAAGCTGCTGCAACAGTGATATCTCAGAGCTGGGTTCAGTCATTTTGGTTGGAAGACAGACAGTGTAAGTTAGATACTGCTTGGAGAGGCTGTGGTGATATATTCAGTGTTCTGATCTTCAAATTGCTGCTATGTCATTCAGAAATTCTTTTTCTTGTACATAGTCTCTGTTGGCCTTGTTGTGAAGTAGAACTGAATTAAAAATACTCTTGCATAAAAATTATTGCAGTAGCCATCCATGTTATGTAGTTGTGAGTAAAAGTGTTGTGTGCATTCATAGACAAGTGAAGAGGTGTTGGTATGTCAAGATGTTGTACACTTTAGTAATCTTGCATTTCTCTGCACTAAGAATCTCAAACCTAATATAACCTTAAAAAGAATTGCTTTTCTGAAAGAAGACACCTTTGGAAGACTCTTAAAACCTACCGTGTTGCAGTTACTCACAACTGTATTTATATTAAAGATCAAAATTCCTGTAGCTAAAATTACCTCTGCAGAGTTGATTAAAAAATTCAAATCTTAGGTCCTAAATATTGTATATTACTTCCTTCATTTTATTCAAAGGATGGCTGTGTTACAAGATGGATGAAGCTGTTCACAAGCATATAGTTAATTACTATCTTTGGCAGGATATTGTAATTTTCAATTTTGCTTATTTTATACTATAATATATAGTAAACTAATATTGAGGAGCTCACGGGACAGTTTCCTGTATTTCACTCTTTTATGCATTTCATAATTGCTTTACTCTTAAAAAAATGGAAAATAAAATTATTTTTAAAGTTTGATTGCAAAATGTAAAGGAAATGGTAAAAGACTGGCAGAGGAAATAGCTAAAATAACTACTGTTATATTAAAGAAAAATTTGAATCAGTTTTATTTATGTCATATGTGTTAACATGTTGAGTACAACTGAAGGAAAGATAAAAGTAAATATCTTGTGTATACATTAAAAAAATCAAATTTAGGGTATTTACATGTTTCTGCTGAAAGCCAAACTTGGTCAGGACAGAAAAGTAAATTCCCTCTTGGATTTAATCTAATCGTTTTCCTCCAAATCTAGTTGTTTTTTCTTCATGATCTACCTTTCATAAGTCGGTTTCAAAATTCTATATAATATTTATGTGTAATTAAAGTAATGTGCTCGTCCATTTCTTGGGATCATAAGAGCATGTTTAATGAATAAGAAAAAGTCTTTTATGATAGCTTTAAGGAATATTTCATTTACTTCCTTAAAATATAAAGCATTATACACTTCTTTGAACATTTGCTTTATGCATAGGAACACGTGCATCCCACTTTGCAAATGAGAACTGTGGGTGCAACTCCCTGTGCACCACTCTTAAGGAAGAAAAAAAAAAAATTGCTGCTGGCTTTTTCGTTATGATTTGGAAACACAATATAGGCTGCGGAGACTCAGATGTACAAATCGTTTTGTTCTGATACTTAATGAAACCTCTGCAAAAAGAACATAGGAAATGTTTGGAAGACAGTACGAGCTTAACAGACACCCCTCTGCTGTTGGTAGTTTTTGACACTATCGGATGTTTCTCGAAGTATTTCATGCAAAATACCATTCTGATAAAACCCACTAGTCTCATATGCATGCTAAAAATTAGTATCTGACTGTTAAAAGGTTAATTCAATCTGATTGACAGCCACCTCATACTCCATCCTCATATTGAACTAAAAGATTACTGACAGTGTCAGGCCCTTAATAATGGCAGCATGGCAATTTCTTAGGGTCATCAAGTGCTGAATTAGCTTGTGTTTTAAAAAGCTGAAAAGGACTCATCCATCCCTCTCTTTCCCTCCCTCTCTCTTTGTCTTTTTTTGTTATTCCTTAAACTACAGCATCTTCTTCTCTTTTTGTATATAAAGAATGTACAGTTGACTTATCTTCCACTTTAACTGAGAACGTACTTGCCCTTTGATTCCTTTCTGAGTTCTGTTCGGTTACTTACACCATGGCTCATGTTGCTTCATAGAGAAGGACTTTGTGAATTTATTTATCAGCTGCTGTCAAGTTCAGCCTTCTCTGTTGCGCATACTACAAATGCCAGTCCATCAGAAGGTTAGTTTTGCTCCCTGGACAGAGACTTGGGGGGAAAGGTTTAATACCACTGGAAACTAGATTAACTAGAAATTAACTAGAGTCTCAAGATTTATTGTAGTGCTTTGTCTGTTTTTAGGTTTTTTTAATCTGTAGTGTATTTGTTTACATGGTACTCTTATGTCTTAGTTATTTTGCATAGATCTTTCTTTAGCCAATATGAAGGAAAGCCAATGGTAACTAATTCGGGTTTTTTGTTTTGTGTTCTTTAATGTGTTGCCAGCGCTTGTTGCACTTGAGTTTTACCTTGTTAATTCAATAAATATTTCAGTCTTTGACTACATTGAAAAGTTGCCATTCTCACTTATTCCTGCCTCCAAAGTTGCATTT
>VZTL01068313.1:0-19762 GCA_013400535.1 Scopus umbretta | reverse complement strand
CTTCTCTGCTGTCTCCATGTTGCTGCCTGGACTCCCTCTGTTGTCATTTCTCAAGGCAGTCTCAACTGGCATTTCTCAAGCAGGGTTTGTCCCATCCTAAGAGAAACATGTAACAGAACGTGAGATTAACCTCGCCCAAGGTCTTCCAAACTGGAGGCCAAGCTTCTGCTCAGACTGAGCCTCTGCAAGTTTCATTTCCTGGGTGACAGCTAAATTAGGCATTATAGATAGTCAGCTGAATGCTACCATTCCTGTGGTGAATTTTTAAAGAAGCAGCTATCCTTAATTTCAGCCATTGCTCAGACTTGTTCAGTTGGATGGACAGTTTATTTATGCATTATGTATATTCCTTGTACTTTTTACCAACCATTTGTGCTACTGAAAGCCCTGAAAACCTGCTGTTAGCTTTAAAAATCAGGCCACCTGTCAGGCACTTAAGCATGAAGAGGTGGGGGCTACCTGACTGCAGGGAAGTTCAGGACATTCACTAAAACTCAGGACGGATGCTCTTCTGCCAGCTACTGCTTTTCCTCAAAAGTCCTTTTGCCAGCATCAGCTATTCATTTTTTACAGATTTTTTTTCCCTGCTGGAGTTTCTTTCCTCTTCTGAGTGATTTCTCAGTGTCGACACCCCCAGGTATCTACGTTGCTCCCCTTGACTGACATTTCTGTAGCAGGTGGTGCAAATAAGCTGCCATGTGCAGTGTTTTCTGGATCAATGTAAGAGACTGCTACATACAGCTGTGCTCCCTAGTATTTTGTCTGATGGCACCTACAGAAGGATTAAACAGCATGCCATCAGCTGCTGAAATTTCCCACAATAGAAGTGTCACTTTGTGTTTGCTATGTCACAGGTTTGGGCAGAAGAGTAGTGTCAAGTGGGTTTACGTATTTTCCGCTTTCAGTTTCTGCAGAGCAAGAACTGTGCAATGGCCAATCAATGTGGTAACTGTGGCAGTAAACTGGTTACTGATCAGGCAGCATGATTGTATCTTCTTTTTGCCTCAGAGTGGTTTCTCTCTGCAAAGATGATTTCATTTAGGTGACCAAACTGATCAGGCTCTGTCATCCTCACCTGTCACTTCCACCTTGAGCCCACCCAGATTTCCCTTTTGCTAAGATGTTTGGTGAGCATGTGATGCCGTTCCCGTGGCTGACATCTTGGGGATCTCTGGAGCTAAAAGTGTCCTGAATGAAAGAGATCAGACTGTATAATATGGGACTGTAATAACTTGCATTGTCTGTAGGGAGGAGAACAGAAAAGCATGAATGGGTATTTGGTAGTGTATTACAATTGCCTGCCTCTTCTTTTTCTCCACACTCAGATTCTTCAAAAACATATTTTTTCACTTTTTCTACGAAATTTTCTGTTCTGTTCCTCAGTATGCATAACTGTTTCCTCATTTTTTCATATACCCATGCTGTATCATCTTCCTTTCTCCCTCATGAATTATGTGACCAGATTGTTTCTCTCTTCAATGTAAAGTTTGCCCTTTCATCCTTATCTAGACTTGGTCAAGCTTTCACCTTCCCTACTTCGCTCAGTCCCATGATTTTTATTACATCTTGCCCCATGGAGCCCATGTTGCTACTGTTCTTTTGAGGATGACCTGTCTCTCCTTCCCCAAACTGCTTCTGCTTCCAAACAAATATATAATTTCTGTATTCTTTTCCATTATGTATGTTCTGCTTACCTTATTACATCTATTTTGTCTGTTTTCATCTTTATCTCTTGTCAAAGCTATTCCTGTATTTTTATCTTTTTTTTCATCCTCTTCGTTGGTAGCATACAACAAGAAATTTTTCTTACATGTGGGAAAGCTTACTGCTTCTGCACAGCTTTTTGAAGATGAACTACCTGGTAATTATAGAGTCATAGGTTATAGACCTGCGAAGGACTTGCAAAGATCCTCTGGCTGGTAACTGCTGCTGCAAGTCAAAATAAATACTACCTACATTATTCCTGAAGAATGTTTGTATAACCTGTATGTATTTGCAATTTCACTTTTAAAACTACTTTTGAGTAATTGAAGACATAAAATTTAGTCCTCTTTAATTCCTTGTAATATAGTGTTTGATTCTAATTTTAAGGTGGAGCAAATAATACCAGCAATGATGCAATACTGAATAACGCTATATATGTGGCATCTGATCCAAACAGAATCAAACTATCAAGTAGTGTCTTGTCACAGATCTGTTTTTGCTGTATCTCAAACTCTTACGTCTTTCGATCAGCTTTAATTAGCGTTAGCCTCTTGAGACGTATTGGGAATATCTCGATCTTTGAGACCATCGTGTTTAATACATAATGTTATTGAGTTGAACTGGAACTAGAAAGTGGAAAGGAGACAGACATAAAGCTTGAGATACACAGATTTCTCTTCGATTTCTTTTTTGTTGGAGATGTGCTCATGTCCCTTTCCTCATTCTGAAAACAGATTAAAAAACAAACTAGGGTTTTTATCTTGCTTTCTCATGACGTGAAAAATCAGCTGCTTCAGTGCAGTTGCTAACATGAGCAGGAAGAACCTCAAGTGCAGAAATATGTATAGAAATATGTATAAAATAGGTTATGTTGCTGCCTTTATTTCCTGGTCTCGTGTAGGGGTTAGATGGGTCTTGTGTTGGAGTACTGCTGTACACGCAGAGATGAGTGTGCACACATCCCTGTCTGGGAAACTTTGAACAAAACACCCAGCCTCTTTCTTTTCATCTTTTAGAGGTGAAGCTAATAGTGTTTCAAAAATTAACTTACAAGGAAAGCATCTACATGTTTTTTTTAATTAGAACAAAACACTTCACTACATGGGCAATAGGCTTGGACCTATCTTGTTCAAATAGCATCAAAAGTGTTTAAGATCATTCTAGAAAGGAATCAACTGGGAAATGCTGCAAATCAAAATGGAAATGAGATTTTTTAGATTCGATTTTTTAGACCGATATTGCCATTATACCTACTCCTTCAGGTGAATCCCCATGGTGGGGTTCATTGCAGCTTACTCATGAAGGCTTGTTGCTGTCAATGGTGAAGACAAATTTATCAGCTATATTGGCTTTTCCCCTTTGTTTGATAAGAAATCGACCTTTGTTTCTGAAAATATTAAAAAAAAATAAATCTCTAAAGTCTCAGTAATAACAACCTCTTGTCAATAGTGTCTTATTTCTGAGATTCACAGACACAGTTCTCAGAAAGCTGCTGAAACACCATTTGAACAACAACAGAACTTTTTGTATTTATTAATTAAAAGTATCGGTTTGCAACTAGGCCTGTTAAAAAGGAGCAAAATTCATGCATCTTCTTATTGAAGTACTATTCAATATTTTTCAGAATAGCCAAACACTGTCCCTCCTTCAATGCAATTTAGTACTGAAGGTAATCACAATCTTACAAGCTTGTCAAAAAATGTACCGGTGTTTTTCCCTAAATGTCATGCATATAAGGGATCAGCTGAACCACACGTGCTTTTCTACCTGCAGAACTTCAGATTGCTCTTTAGGCAGGACTGAGCAGCTCAGGAATTCTCCAGACTTTTCTGTTCTTTTCTGTAATGCAGACAGAAATGGCAGTTATTTTCCTAAGCATTATTGAGAAGAGTAAAGTCTGTAAGACACTAGCTAATGTATTCTGGGCTCTGTCAGAGCCATGGTGGCTCCTCTGTGTTCTTTAGATGGTTATTGATCAAATAAAGTTCTAAAAATGGATAGCAAGCATTTTTGTCTATGCTGCATTTAATTAATCTACATTTCTAGAAACCTCTGTACCAGACAGACAGATCCTATTGATTTTACTTCTTGAAGAGAGACCAAATCTTCGAATAGGAAGTAGTTAATTATTGTGTTATGTTTACAGTGGCTGTTTGGGTTTGTTTGCTTCTGTTTGCCTTGCTATATTTTTCCAGAAGAGGTTATAGTTAAAGAATGCTATCTTTTTGCAACCAAAACGACCTTACCTGTTGTAATTCTTTGGTGTGGGTTATATCAGCTTGTAGCTGTTGAGTTTGCATCTGGTGTTTCTCTGTGTATGTGTTCTGCTGCAGTAAAACTGTCAAGAGGAGAAAATGCAATGGCAGTAAACTGGAAATGCATTTCATGTTCTCACCTTTGCCCCAGCACATCTACACTGGAATATTGTCTAAGATTTAACTGCCATTAGCTGAAATTAGAAAATTTAATTGGGAGAGTCTTTTCATAGTATAGAGATAAAATGGGAAACTTTCATGTGCTTATTGCCCGTCATTGATGAATCCACCTCATTTTTTCTTCACTTCCTTAATTTTCCTGGATACGAGGACTGCAGCTGAGTATCATGCAGTGTATATCTTGTTTCAAGAAAAGAGATGGTCTAACTGATGCTGCATTATGGCAGCATATTGATGTGAGGACTTTAATTCAGTTTCATTGCAAAAAGCTGAGAATAGAACTTTTTTCCAGGAAACTGCAGTAACAAATCCCCTGTGTTCCACAGGCAAGCGGTCCCTTGTTGTACAGCTGCAGACCCCCTTGCTGTCATGAGCGGTTTTCAGTTTTTATTTACAGCCACAGCTGTTACTGTATATTCAGGGATTTGATGCTACAAGTTTATTTGGGACTCCATCTGCCTTCCTGTTAAAGATTGCTATGCTTGGTAGTTTGTACACATCAAGTTTAATACCTTATTCCCTAGTTGTCTGTGGCATACTGGCAGAAATACGAAGCCGCTTGGAAAGAATGCTGTGGTGATAGCATTTCTGCACTGCTGGAGCCTCGGCAGGTATGGCCTCAGATGCAGTGGATTATCAAATTTGAGCTGTCCCCGAGAAGATGCTCCCGGCCTGCAGGTGTGTCCTGAGCTGCTAGTCGCTTCAGTAGTAACATGTGATATTTCTATTCCTGAGCATTTTTCATGACAAATAATAACGGTAGAAGAAACACCTGAAAGTATCTAACTGAACAGTGTGGATGGCATCAGAAGTTATTTGCTCCCCGCAAGCACACACTCTCGTGTGAAAACAACAATTTGATTATTAATTTTTTTTTTAGAATCCCGTGGTACTAAGCAGAGAAAGTGCAAGAGAAGACACTGGAAGGTTCTGATGCCCTTTTAACCCTCAGTCTCTAAGTTTATTGGCTTGAATTCGATTTTTGTGGTGTTTACAGTGCTCATAAATTGTATCCAATTCACAGGTTTGCACACTCTGTTATTTGCTGAACAGATACAAACTGGTCAGAGGCTGTGCTGGCAGCTTCTGCAGCATGGCACAGGCATGACCAGGAGGCAAACATCTCCATTTCTGTCAGCTGGAACACAATTCAGATTGTGCCCAGCAGGTCATTCTGTTAATTAGGTCTGTCAATTAACGTGGTGGTGTGCCTAAAGTAAAAAACAAAACAAATTTGTCTTTTAGGCAGCCAGCTGACATCTCCACTTGAATGCAGAACCAATTTCAGTATTTTTTGCAGTATTTTCAATTTATTTTTACAGAAAAATTGTCATCAAAATTTTCATCAAAGGGAAAACTTCCTAGTTTTTATGCTTTTGGTGGTTCATTCCTTTTCACCTAAAAAGAGGAGTGAAAGCTATGAGAGAAATTACCTGTTTGAGAGAAAAATTATATATTTTAATTTTTCATAAAAAGCACAAGATCTTCATCATTCTTGTGGGCAGATAATAACACCTTGCAACCGGAACTCAAAGAAATGTTCAGCAGACATAAATTTTTAAACTTTTAATCTAGTGGCTCAATATTTCTTGACTGTTTCTGATTGACAACACTTTGCAGTATTTGCAATTGAGAATATTCACTCTTTTCTTAGACTTTTAATGTTACAGTACATATAGCAATTCTTTTTCCAAATTTTTAAGAAATTGCCAGAGATTATTGACTCTGAAGTGTGTTGGAGGGGGGAAGGGAAAGGTTGGTGGGCAGCATGAAATATCTGTAGTCTGTAATAATTTATTGTTTACAACCCCCCTGGATGCCTGTTACGATACATGGAGAGAGGAACTGTGCTGGAGACAGCTTCAGCACAAGCACTGCTTTATGGTACTGAATTTTAAAATAATGTATCAAATCCTTAATATCCAGCTATCATTCGAAGAACACGATGTTCTCCTGCTTTCTCATGGCCTACTTATCAAAGCTCTGTATTCTGAGCCTGCTTGGGTTTTGTGTTTTTCATAAGCTTCAAAAACAGGATTAAAAAAATCAAATACAGCAACTGAAATAACCAGTTTTTAGATGGGTGATCCTTGCTCCAGTCACATTTTTAAGATGTCAGTGAAACAGCAGCCTGTAGTTGAAGTATGTGCTGATCTTAATGAAGAGGGAATGATGTTCTCCTGTTTCAAAGCATCTTTCAAATTGTGAAAGCCTTAGAGATCTTTTGAGATGCTCAAAATTCACCAAACTACTGAATCTGTAATTTGTGGAGTTAAATTAGAGTAGTTGCATTCTGGAGATCAGGTGTTGTGAATACTAAAATGAAAACAAGCTCAGAAAGAAACTAAAGGAATTGGTGGAAGGTGAGTAATTCAGCAGCTGTTAAACATGATGGGGCTTAATACAGCCTGTAACACATGAAATACCCATTCATCTGAAGCCAGGAAGATACATTCAGGGACAATATCAACCATACGTGCTTTATTTCTTTTGTTCATCCTTAAGCATCTATTATTTGCTAGTGTCATAGATTATTGGGACCAAAGTCTAAGCCAGTGAGGATCTACTGCCTGTGTATAGGTATTCCTAACCATATATAGCTCTGGGGAAACTTGTAAGTCAAACACCACTGAACAAAGATCCAAAACTAACTGGAAGAGCGAGATGTTTGCTGTACTCCAGCATGTCTATTTATCCCTATCAATTTTGACAGTAGATACTAAATTATTGTGCAAATACAAATACACTTTCCATAAAACCATCTGAAGGAGCTAATAATGTGAGTAACAATTTTCGTCCTGACATTCTGTAAAAAAGAAATCTGTGCTAAATGGTTTGGTCTGTACAGTTTTTTCTCTCCTGGTTGACCGGGTTTGGGCAACTTCCACAATCAACAACTTTATTTAGTTTGGCATCAGATGGATGGGCAACTTAATTTCAATTTACATTATGATGTTTTCTTTTGGATTTCAATCTAATATTCATTTCAGTGTTCCTTCTAATATTTGTTTTGGTATTGCACTTTGAGGGGAACGATTTTCAATTGATATTACAACTGTAGTCACTCAAGCTCGGAATTGGAAAGCTGGTTTGCAACTGGGCAGTAGTTATTTGTGCCAAAAGACTGCAGAGATTTGGAAACATTTGCATTTGCTGTTCCATCTAGGTGCATTTTTCAGAGGATCTGTTTACTAAAGTATCAATTCTGAAATCTAATAGCTTAAAATAAATGTGTGCCTGAATCAGCATAGCTTTCCTGCTTCTACTGCTAGCATTACTGCTAAAGTGAGCAGAGTGCAGGGTTTGGACTAAAAAGTGCCACCAAGCCAGCAGCACAGAGGTAAGAGCTTCCTATAGCATTTCCATTTGCGGCAGGATTTTCTGGCATCAGTTTTCCTGAAGGCTGATCCCTGTTTTTCCATCACTTGCCATCCTTTCAGGAAATGCATTTATTCTCACATTCTTGTATTTCTTCCACATGTGTTAAAAAGTTCAAATAAATAACTGACTGGGTATAACTTAACATGCTGTTCCAGGGGACTTTCTGGGGGAGGCTAGTTCTTACAGGCTTTGAAGAACAGGCAAATACTAATATTGGCATTTAAAGGGTTATTGGGATCCAAGGAGGTACTCATTGAAACATCTGGGGAAGCTCATACCTCAATAGTTTCAAGTTATCTATAAACAAAAGCAGGTATCATCANTTGTTTGTTTGTCTGTTTTTAAAGAAAAAGCCTGTCTCTCCTGTTCAGCTGATCCATAGCAAGTGGCCTCTAGGAAAAAAATGGTTTATAGTAATTTATTTCTCATTCCTTTGCTCAGTACCTGAGTGCTCTTCTGTTTGTTTTTTTTTTTTTTTAAAAAGGGTATCTCCTGTGTCTATATTACCTTTTCTTAGGTAATGCAGTTATCTATCTAATGTCTTTAAATATTGCAAAGTACCTGGAAATGAAATGAACAGGTGAAAGTAGCTATATCCCATCTAACTCCTCTTCTTTTGAGAAGAAGCTATTCTAAGTTTTAGTATTAATTTGATTTGGGGAAGAGATCAAGTGCTGGTGAAATGTGCTGAATTTATCCTTCATTATGCTATTGTAACTGGGACAAAACCTTTAATCTAAAAATATATTTCCCTACTCAACTTTTCAAATTTTCTGTTTTGATAAACTGACGCTTTGCAAGTACTTCATTGCTTGGCTTTTGAGACTTGAAGTGAGACACTATTCTGCTGTATAAATTAATCATAAAGGCACACTAAATTTTCCATTATTTTGTTGCTAAGGGAAATGTTATAGGGACTGGGAAGGTGGGTGGACTGCGAGGTGGTGAATGGGAGCTCCTGTGAGTGAGTAGGGTGAATATGCCCGTTCCAGTAACCACAGCCAAGTGATGCAGGAAGGTTCACAGCAGCTTTTCTGGCAGCCTGAGATTGCCCTGACAGGTGAAGTGAAGCCTCCACAACCTCTTACGATGGTGTTAATGTCTGTCAGAGCTTGCTCTGTCGAATTTTGTGTCTACACTTTCTGTGTGAGGATTGAAGTGAGGACAGTTTGAGCTGTGAGAAGAGTTGAAAGCTCATTCCCTGCTAATGAGTTCATCATTTAACTGGGTTAAACTTTGCTAACCTGCGTTGTTGCAGGGGGGTGGTTGTTAAATTTTCCCCTAATGAATTGGCAATGTCAAGATGTCAAGAAATCCATCAAGTGTATGTGAACTTAAGATCTGCATGGAGCTATTTGAATATGTGCTAAAAGATAAAGTCACTGATGGAGATAAAGTGTCGTCAGATAACCTGAAATGCATTTTAGTCAAAACTGGGTAAAAGAAATCATCAGTCCTTCATGCTAAAGGTTAAATATCTGCTTCTCTCACTCCAGCAATATCAAAGTGTCACTTTGGAGCACTTTCAGTGAAGCCTCATCTTCAGAGCAGCCTTTTTTCCCTTTGATTGCTGTGTCATTCCATTGTGACCTTTTGCTCTTAGATCCCCTGGACACAGTTTTAGAGATGCACAGATGATGTTGTGCTTCTCATAGTGTACTCTTGACATACTTTCTTTTATCCCTTCTGTGGATAAAGAAGGGGTAAGATGTAAATTATTAAATTTGTAATACATCTGTAAATCTGTAATGTAAATCCATCATATTTTAAAGACACTATTTTTGCACTTGCTGCATTCCCAGCAATGGTATTGATGATGTATGAAATATATGCTTGAGTTTAACTCGGCTTTAAGTGGATACCAGTTTTTTGCCTAATAGCAAGTTATAAATGCTGCTTTAAGGGTCATGTAAGGCATCTATTCTGCAGACTGTGCAATTTATTTTTAAAAGCAAAAAAGCTGAAAAGTAGTGGGTTTTTGCAGACTGTTTTGAAAATGAACTGTGGCTCTCCAAAATATGTTTAGGAGACAAAGCTCTAATAGGTAAAAGTGCTGTTGATGATGGTGGTGCAGGTAAAGAGGGGAGGGCAAAGGTGGTGTTAAAAGTATTATTTGAGGATTCACTGACTTACAGTCTGAGATTTATAATAAGACAGTAATTTCAAATATTCTGCTTTCAGAAGACATGACTGGAACCTTGTAAACAGGTGTCACGTTTGCTATGTAATAATCTTTGTAGTCTCTTTTGCATTTATTTACAACCAAATCTGAGGAATAACATCTCTTATTTTTTCTAAGTCACCTAGGCAAATTTAAAAAATAGATCTGATTTCACTATCTTTCCTTAGAATAAAATTTCTATAATTTATAATGAATAATTATTCTTAAATATGTAATTGACCTTTAATTTTTCAGAACAAACCCCAGAAGGTGCATATTTGATTTAAAAGGTACTCTTCATCAAAAATAATGAAAACTCATCGCAATACAGCTGTTCACAGAAAAATGCAGTGCAAGCAAATTGCTATGATGGTACACTTTATATATTAAATGCATTCTGGTTTTGTGTACAGTAAATCTGTGTTAGTAATAATACACAACTTTTGTCTGGCCATGAAGAGAACATACTTGGGGTGTTAGAAAACAAAGAAATGAGAGTGAGAAAAATTGATTCTGAAGTTAATGTCCTGGATCTGACAGATGAACACCGCACCGAATGGTACCCGCTTTAGCAAGAAATTAATTCTGCTGTAGATATTGTATGTTTGGATTTAGTGCAGTAATTGAAAACTGGAAAGTGACTTCAGTCATGCTCCAGTTTCTCTGATCCTCAATGGAAACACAATATTATTTGTTCCACAGACAGCAGTGCTTGAGAGTAAAACAGAAGAATGTGAATAAATAAGACTGCATTAAAGCATCCCTCTCATTTTCTGAATACTATGACACAGGTCATAGCAGGACACAAAGTAACTGAAAGAGATTGATTTCTGGTGTGTTGGATTACTGCTTCTGTCTCCAGAACTACTGAACAGATTGCCATTTTAGATTTTTCCCTCTTGTTCCATCAAGAAAACAAAATCGCTGAAGGATCGTGTAGTTGGTTAAGGAAGAAAAGTAACACTTTCCAAGTGAGCTATACTTCTGTTGTTGAGGAAGAAGCTATGACTAATAAAGGAACATTTTCTTAATCCAGCTTTTCAATTTTCATCATAGGAATTTGGTGAAAAGCATGTGCCAATAACAAAGATGGGGAAAATCATAGGGAAGTGTTTTCAGCTTTTCTGAAATTACTTTTCTGTACCATTTCCTCTAACTTTAATTTTATTTGCACAGGCATTTTTGAATGTGTACAACAACACTTTAGAGAATGGGTTTTTGCAATAGCTATTCTGATTTTTCAACTCACGCTTCTGGGTGACTAACAAATGTTTAGGTACAAGACTGTCCACATTTGTTTTTCACAGATCTCCCGCATAAAATTATTACATTCAGTAATGCTCTTTTGCTTTTTTTAAGAACTATTCCAATTCATAATTTTATAACACCTGATGTTCTCCTATGCTGTGTGAGCTAAAATTCTCCCCATCCCCTTTCCTCTCTGTGCTTGCTAGGTAATGAAGGACGTATGCCTTTGTGGTCTCGCTTATACAGATATTCCAAAATGTTTTTTTTCTCTCCTACCCAGGATTATTGCAGTAGTTCCAAGGAAATTTACAAACCTGCCGGTTGCTCAGATGAGTCATAACACTGTAGTCCTGTTCCTCTGCCTTCATTGAAGATGCCTGGCGTGTTTGGCTAGTTCATGGCAGTTATAAATCTTGTTTCTTGCTGCATTCCAGTTTCTATAGTTCTCTTTTATCTTCCTAATAATTCTTAGCCATCTATTTAAACCTACACAATGTGACAAAGCTTTTCACCCCCTGAAGTGGCTGCACTGAAATGACAAGTTAATTGATTCATTTTTACATGACTACAGTTTGCAAGAGGCTCTGAGCTTCTCTTGATGTGGGGTGCTGTACTCGGTGCATGTAAGCTGTTTTACAGTGAATATGTAACTTAAATAGCAGAGTGGTCAGCACTCAGACCAATACAAAGCTTCTCAGCTGTGTAGCACAGTTGAATTTTGCTGCCACAAGAACAAAGGTCCTGGGCTTGCTAGTCCGTCTGTAGAAAAAGAAGAGAAAGAAGAAAAGGGTGAGCTGGAGCACAGATCCAGGCTTGCCAGTCCTGCCTTGAGAATGGTAAGACAGGGATGGGCTACTGCATCCAGCAGTCACTGCCGTGCACACAGCCTGGCTCTTCCATCAGTGCCAAGTAAGACAGCAGATGCAGCTTTTCCGATATAGACATAGCAGGAAGGAAAATCCTCTGCGGCCCCAGCAGCTTGCTGGGCTGCACAAAGGCCTGTTTTGTCTTTTTCCGGAGCTTATGCTCACTGCCATCTTTGCAAACAACTCAGAAAAGGTCAAATTTTCAGACTTGCCCAGATTTTGCTGTCTCAGTTTTTGGAAACTCTTATTGAGGAAAGTTTAAAGTTTTTTGTAAGTTCTTAAGAATTCCGAGTGTCAGGAAATTCACCTCCTAGTGATGGAAGAGTTGGGTGCCCTAACATCTGAGAGCTTCAGTCATGGCTTGTTACTACTCCCTGCCCACGCTGCAGGGGTACATCATGTTCTGAAGCTTTCCTTTGCAAGGAAAAGTACTTCTGTAATCAGCACATGATGAAGAGATAATTAAGCCTTCAGTGGCTTTCTGAAGATTTGTGTTGGAAATGGAGAAAATATATTCTGAATATGAGTTTGTATTTGTAGACAGCAAGACTTTTTTAGGTCAATCAACTTTTTGATTTACAGCTCAGACATTGGGCAGCAACTGACAGCAGAACCTTTCAGCGCTCAGCATCTGTCAAGAAAGTACCTCATGTTTTTAAATTGATTTGCGTAATGAGATTTATTGTGACCTTGTAGAAGTAGTATAGAGAAAACCCTTGTGTAAAGCCTTCTGCATCTTCAGAACCTGCTTTCCTTGTGTGTACCCACTGCAGCTGATGCCAGACTCTCTGAGAAGCTGGGGAGGTGGATCCACAGTGAGTGAGTGAAATAGTGATTTGGCCTTGTCTTTCGGTTGCAAGATTTTACTATGCTGCTCAATAACTAAGGAGGCAAGCTGCATATGAAGAGTGTGATTTCTGAGGTAGCACAAGGCTTTTGCCCTGGAGTCTTCAGTAAAGAGATCTTTTTTCTCTGTATTTCTGACTTAGTCTGTTTTGACAGAAGAATAGCTGACTCTTTATATTTTCTCTCTGTTTGTCAGCATGTGTTTTATATGCTTACATTGCAAAGCTATAAATCCCAGAATAAACAGATGACAAATTCTAGAGTGTATTTTAACTTAGGTCGGCTGGTTGCAGCAGTGTCTGTACCCACAGAGAGGAGCGTTACCTTCCAGTCCCTTGGCTGTGCCAAAGGCATCCACTGAGAGGGCAAGTATCCTTCCTTCCCCACAGATAACTGCGGAGGTCTAAAAGCATGAGATTGGATTGTATTGATTATGGTAATTGCCTGCTGTATATCAGAAATGTTGCAAGTATCTGGAGGGTACGGCAAGCAGTTTTCTTTTTTCACTTGTGCGCTTACCCAAAGGACGTGGATTTTTGTTCTTTCTCTCTACACAAACCAAAGATTGTCTCCAAAGTGCTGCATCAAAGCGTATTGTTGAAGACTGCAGGCTTGGGCAGTACCCCAACACTCTCTTGGCTATTTTCAATTTAGTTACCCTCAGTGCTAGGTAGCCATCCATATCTTCTTTCCAGATTCAATTTGTGACACATCGGCTACCAGATGTTTAGCAATTGTTTTCTCTGTGTTAAATTACCCATTGAAAGGAAGGAGAGAGTCAGACTTTCAGCATTGATGGAGCTAAGCTGACTTTTTAGCTGAGGATTGCACCAACTGAGTTTTAGGGAAAAGTGGAGAAACAAAGGAAATGATGGCCCAGCTATGTCTTTTAATGGTTGCATGAGACACCTGTACTTTCTCTAAATTAACTACTTCACTAAATTCCTATTTGATGACTTTAATGGTGACTGTTGGGGTAAGTATCCTTGTAGAGAAGCAATAAAGTACAGTAAGTAGTGACAGGAACTTCACTCTTCACTTTTTCATGACAGCAGACAAAATCCAACAATCTCACTCTTTCCTGGCATTTCTCTTGGTTTAATGTGAGATGGATAGGGGTATTTTTTAGTGCCACATTTTTGCTATCTGATCTAGAGTTCCACAGAAGTTAGGGGTCTGTATGAATCTGTTGATTATTTCAGAACAAACATTGAATTATGTCACACATGAAAGTTGGGTTTTTTTTCTGCCAGTAGCCAAAATCTGATATGCCTAGGTCTTGCTCTGTTCTGTGGATATAAATGAAAAGCTTTATCATCATAAACTGATTTAAACTGGTGGCAAGTGTGATTCCAAAATTTCAACAGCAACAGAATTCACAACTGGTACATACTGATATAATGTAATTGAAGTTGATGGTTTTGTACCTGTTTGCGCCACAATTAATTTATTTTTATAATTCTCTTTCCATGAAGACAGGTCCCAGCTGTTTATGAGCAGTATTTTGCCAGCCTCTGTCATTTGCATCCCGTCAGAAAATTTTAGCAGTGCTCCACAGTAATTCATTGTGGCTCTTCAAAGGCACAGCAGGCAGTGCTGGCAGTGCCTGGGAGCTGCAGTGCCAGCAAGGGTGGCAGGGTGAAGACTGCTTCTAAACCAACCTGTGAAGCTGATTGTGTACCTCTGTCCTCCCCATTCCTCTGACTCCTATGGGATGGGCAAAGATGCTGAAAAGGGAGAGTGTGTTACTGAGGGACGTAGTAACTTTGTTTTAGTGCATCATTTAGGTGGGGTTTGGACTGAGACAATAGTTTTTTCCTATTGCCTCTGTATTCTGCTAGTCTTGTGCATCTGGTAGAAATCTTAAATTAAAGGTTTTGGCTGCAGATAAGGGCAGCAATACAAAACAAACTTAAGTTTTATCTTTTTCCTTTTAAAGATTGACTATGAATTTCTGTATAAAAATGGCTTGTCTTTGATTGAGGTGTACTGCTGGCAAGGGTTTGTTCTTCCAAATGGCTTCCTCTTCTTGTATATGCACTTTTACTGGCTTCATTTGTGAAATATCCATGCACCTCTCCTACCTCTTACTTTACAGTGCTTCTTAAATATTACTCCTGAAGGACACTGCCTCTTTTCCTTTCCTTACTGATTTTGTTTTTCTCTATTTTGTTGTGTTCCCTGTACACCTTAGAGAAGGTACATTTTTAGGTAGATGGGCTGAAAGGCTTGAACTTTCCACAGCAAGTTCCTTTATTCCTGTGGTGCTCTGGGTACACAAATAATATGTTTGGAACTGTGAATCATGAAGAAATATTTTCTATAATTTTTAAGCAGGATTTAGATAGCTGTATCAAATATCCTCCAATATCTTCCTCTGTCTTAGCAAGGACTTAACCTCCACCTTCAGTGTTTATTTTTGGAAAGAGACACAAAATAAGAGTGTGCATGGAAAACTGGTGAAGACATGTTTTCAGTCTCATTCAGTATTTTAAATAAGCTAATCAGTTATTGTTATTTCAAAATTTCAATAAATTCTCTATTGTAATTTGTGTTCGTTTTGGAGATCATTTTGCATCTCAAGATTTGTATTATCTGTTTTGAGAGCAAAGATACAAAGATAACAGGGCGAGTCATTTTGTAGCTTGGTTTCTCCTGCTCAGTATTTTTTAACAGCATCTCTTAAAATAGAAATGCAAAACTATGTGTCCTACTTTCCCCTCACTAAAATAGATGCCTTTTGTTAATTTTAGATACAGTGGAGCAGGATATGCAATTAATGATATCAAAGAATCCATATGATATTCAACAGGGTCCTAACATCAAGGACAAATGAAGTCTGACAACAGCTGTCCTTAATGATTTGGTTTGTAATATGTTTTCTTTTATTTCAGGAAGCTGGATGCTTTCATCTATGATGCAGCGGTGCTGAATTACAAGGCTGGAAGAGATGAAGGCTGCAA
Source organism: Scopus umbretta (assembly GCA_013400535.1). Classification (NCBI taxonomy): domain Eukaryota; kingdom Metazoa; phylum Chordata; class Aves; order Pelecaniformes; family Scopidae; genus Scopus; species Scopus umbretta. The sequence goes on along the minus strand of VZTL01068313.1, from coordinate 4,158 downwards.
ACTTGTCACAATAGGGAGTGGATACATCTTTGCCACTACAGGCTATGGAATAGCACTTCAGAAAGGATCACCTTGGAAAAGACAAATTGATCTAGCCCTCCTTCAGTTTGTTGGAGATGGTAGGGACCAATCTTTTCAGCTTTCTTTTCTTTCTCTATGTATGCACAGTTAATTAAGTTTAATTAGCTCTGAGCCTTTTACTACTGTTCTCTTACAGTCTTTAAAAAACCCAAACAAATGCAAAACAAATGAGTAAGATTATTTCTTGATGCTGAGACAGGAATTCTCTTCCACTCTGTTCTAACTCACCTCACTGCCAAGGACGTTTGCATCTATTTGCAGAAAGTGTTTTCGTATACATCACAAAGTAACACTGGCCCCAGTGTTAGAAAGCATTTCTTTCTTTATTTATTTTCTCTTTGTGTTTTTGCCTTTGAACCATTCCTGAGGAGTTTTAACTTAGTAGATGAGTTATCTTTTGGCATGACTATTTTGCTATTTAAAAGTGTTTAGCTAGTTCTGAACTGGTGTGAGTGATCCCTAATCTAGGATGGATTCATTTAAGCTTCTGGTAAAAGAATGTTTATGAAATTGAAGTAGGGTGACTGGTTTTATTGGATTTCAAACAGCTTTTTCATTCTAAGACAAAAATAGAAGAATTGTAGGTCCTCTTGGCACTTCTGCCCTGCAGAAGAAGAAAACTTACTGCACATCTTTGATATATTTGTAGACAGTAATGCTGACTTATTCTCCACATAGGGCTTGAACTACATTTTGATTGTAGAAATGTTTCTTTGCTACAGTGAAACTTCAAGCCTTTCACATCTGCATGCAAATAAAAATATGGTTGTTAAAAATTTTCTGTATTATGACTGACTAACCTCCTCCATCAGGTTGGAATACGGTGTGTGTTATGTAATAATTTTGATACTTTTTTTTACATAGTTATATGTGTTAACTTTGCATTTCTCTGTCAGTGAAAAAGAGGCCTTTATGAAAAATAAATATGCACTTAAGGTTGCCGATAGCATGCCATTGAGACTAAGAATGGTAAATTTCTGTATAATAGGGCAGTTTAAATGGCAAAGTACAGGACCTTAGCACAGCAGCCTCCTGTTCCATAAAAATCAAGACATTAGTGTTAGTCTTCCAGCACATGGATTTTATTCTTATTATAATACTAAATGACTGGAAGAGATGTAATCATCATGACGGATGCATTTTGTCTGGTGTACATAGAGAGATACTAGTGTCATCATTATTGATCTGTTGGATTTGGAGAGGCTTATGGAAGAAGCATTGCTTATTTCTGCTAAGGAAAGAATATATGACCCAGAATAGCTAGGTTTCAAGTAATTACATATTCTTGTTTTAAACAGTTGCAAGTAACTGGCTAAAATCTTTGCTCTATTTTGTGAGTAGAATATTTTTCCATTTGTGTAATACTATTAAGAAGTGTTAGGTGCTGTAATTCTGACCCATTTTTAGATGGGGAATTTGAACCAGAGAAGCTGAATTACTTGTCCATACTAAAGAAAAAAATGCTTCTGTAGCCTGAAGGAAGATCTGAGGTGCCTTTCTCAGTTGTGGGCTAACCCTCTAGATGTTGCCAGAGCATTGCTGAAATTTTCATTCTTTTCACCTTGCATTTTCTTCATGCTTACTCTCGAATCATTTTTGATACTGCTCATCTAACAAAAAGAAATGAAATCACAGGGAAAGAAAATAAATTAAATAGAAGGAGAAGTGTTTGAAGGTATTCAAGAAAAAGCTCATCAAAGTACCAAAGGTACAACATTTTTATGCATCACTTTGTCTCTGAACATCAGGGAGAAAACAAAATGGATAGGAGAAAAGAGGGAACAATCTTGTCATGTATTTACACTTTGACCGGTGGATTTACCGAGCATATGAATGCTTGTATCTTTAACCCATTTTTAGTGGCTGAAAATAATGCAAATGAATTGTCTACAAAACTCAGTATTAAAACTTTCATATGAATAATTTATAGAATAACAATAGATACAGATGGCACCCAGGTGAATGAAACCTTGTCATGAAATGTCTGCTTCCATGTTCGTCTTGCTCAGATACTGCTTCAGAAGATAAGCAAAAGTTCTGAATGCACAAACCATGGGGATTGTGAATGTTTTTATGGCATTTTTTCACTGGTATTTTTCAGTACCTTTAGAAGGTACTCTGAACAACCCATGAATGCTAAAATGTTCATTTTCTCTTGTAAAGGATCCCTAAATTTGTCCAGAAAATAGTGTGGGCACTATGAAAACCAATAGCAGTTGGACATACATGATGTGTAGGAATTATTGTAGGTATGTTTCCTTTAGTCTCAGAAATGTTTGCTACCTTGTCTCACTTAATTGTATCACAGATCAAGATGATAATTTTCAGAAAAAAAACCCAAAACCCAACCAAACAAACAGGGGAAAAAAAGAAAAATAAAAAAAACAACCAAAAAAACCCTAAGAAAGATATTGAGGTTGAAATTTCTTCTACTGATTTATAAAGTACATTGCAGGTGAACTGGAACAAAACACCAAGAAATTAAATGTAAAGAGTGATTGCCTGGAACTAGCATGACCTGATTTTGTAATCTATGTCTAACTTCAGTAGTTCGATGAGTAATCTTTTTAGCTATGAACTTATATAACTCTGTTTTGGTGAATTAAAAGTGATGAACCCAGAGTTCAGACCAACATCACTTTGCTGTATCACTAAAAATCCCTTTGAAGTTATCTAGACTAAAAGCAAGTATGGTTGGGGGAAAGTTTCATCTTAAAATGATACTCCTGGGAAAGCCTCAGTGGAGTCTGAATGAGGTTGTTTAAGTAAATAGGCAAACAGAAATGAAGGCAGAAATACTCCTTTCATATGTCTAGCCTCTGCAGAATGTATTATTCTCTAACACTAAGCCTATAAAACAGCAAAGCACCTAGTAGTATTGAATTATTATTCAATATATGTAATAGAACATTCATCACATTATAGAATAATTTCAGTGAATGATTATAAATCGATTGAGTTACAGAACTGTAAGAAAAAATCCTAATGAGTTGAACAAACACAATTTCTTGATATGAATATTATGTTAATAAGAGGAGCGAACCTAGATACTAGATACTTGGATAAGACCAAGTAATTTGTTTAAAAGTATATCTGATTGCACCCACAAAAACCCATGTTCTCATCTCTCTCTCACTTTTATGCAGTACTGAGATAGCCTTTTGAAATGTGTTTTTGACCTTTCAACATCCTCTGCATGTGTCTTCTTTCTCATTTGATTTTTTCCTTGCTTCTTCTATATTATTCTCTTATCCAAGCCAGTTCACTTACACATTGAAATGAAATATTTGCAGAATGGATAGGAACCTTTTCCCTCTTCCTTGCTGATGTAAAACATCCAACTGAAGTATTAATGACTTGTTCATGCAGGAGCATCTTTTCATACTTTCCAAAACACAATGCTTTTTCTGCATTAAAGTAAATGGCTTTGAACCTTTTTTATATATTTTGTAAAATTTTTTTTTGTTACTTTAAGCTTAGACTGGGTAGTTTATATGTATCTACATGAATAGTGTTCTGATCCTGAGGATAGTTCTACTGGGTGGACAAATTATACTGACAATTAGCAATTACACTTTGAAAGCAACTCTGAAGTCTCAGTGGGAGGAAGCAGGCTACAAGATGCCACATTTGTTACTCTGACAAAGAGGAAAAGAGGCAGAGAGAAGGAGGATGGGAAGGAGTTGCTGAGGAATTTAAAGAATAACTACTTAGTTGTCTCAAAAATAGAATTATCCCCAAAATGTTTCATCACTTGATCTGTGCAGGTTCATATACATAGCTCAGTTCATAGGAAGCTGAGATGAATATGCATTTGTTAGTATAAGATTAATTGCTTTGGAATACTGAATCTTTTTAATATAAAGAGTTAGGAACTGCTTTTTCTTGTATGAAGGATATAAGTAATGTATATTACTAGTGAATTTCTGGCTTTGTACATCTTACTTTCTGTACATCACCTTTCATTATCTGCAAAAACTTCGAGTTGATGATTAGCCTCTGCAGTTTTTTTTTTTAAAATAGCTGATTATCTGGGTAATTCTCTAAAGCACAGTGGTGGTTGTGCTTTTTTTTTTT
>VZTL01068312.1:2595-31180 GCA_013400535.1 Scopus umbretta | reverse complement strand
ACTTATACATGATTAATTAAGAGAGATTATAAATGAAGGAAAATAATTTCCTGAAGACGAACGTGGCATTCGCTTCTAAAAGTCTATATTGAGTCTGATTCCAAGAAGAGGTGACAGTGCAGGCTTCTGGCTTGATACAGCATATTTCCCAGTGCTCTAGTTGAAAGAACAGGAGAAGCTTACCTGTTAGGTAGTCACACCAGGAAGTAGCATACTTAAAATTTGCTCCAGCAACCCTTACTTTGCATGGTGTGAAAGCAGAAATAGGCTTTTTTCACAGCCTTTATTGTTGGCCTGTGGCTCCCGTGTAAACTGCATTGCCATGCAATTGCCCAGCTTCTGTTCCCCTTAGGACTGTTCGTCCCCCTTTAGGTGGAAATTACGTGCACCACTACTCTTTATTCAGAAGTGGTATCATGTGTACTTGTTAATAGTTTGTCTGTGGAGAGATAGCTGAGCGGGATTCCAGTCTTTCACAGTCCTCTTGAGAAGTTCAGCCCCACAGTCGGAGCCATCACTGGAGGTTAACTTGCCAGGGTACTCAGGAACGTAAATTATAATGTGCTTCCTGCTGAGTACACTTACACAGGATTAATGCTTGTCCCAAACAAAGGGTACAAATTGTACAACTCCCTTTCAGGGAAAAGCTATTAACAAAAGCAATGTTTCTAGCTCTGATTTAATGGGAAATTTTGCATTTTTCTATACTATTTTAGGGATAATACATTGGACTCCTGGCAGCTGTGTCTTTCTCACTGCAGGACTTTTGCCCGAGGCTGCTTTTTCTGCAGCATCACTTATGTCCTTGTCCTTGGTGCTTTCTTATCCTCATACTCTACTGAAACCTAGTGTACTTTGTACCTCAGCGTAGGAGTCTCAGGAGGGCAGACTGTCCCAGGACATCCAGGAAGATGCAGCTTATCCCTTTATAAGCCTTTAAAGTGTGCAACTCGGAATAAACTGAGTGAGAAGAATTCATTGCTGCCATGTTGTTCTTCATAACATCAGGAAATATGCTTATGGATCACTTAGAGTTACTTTGTAATGACATGACAGCCTGGCCCAACCGAACAAAAGCAAGGAGATTTAATTCTAGCTGCCCTTCTTTCAGCCAGTCACTTAGGATGTTAGAAGGAAAAGTGACTCTGACATAGCTTCAACGATATTATGTAGCTCACAGGCCCACCTCAAAGGAAAGCATAAATCTTCAGTTTTCTTTATTTTGTCTTCTCTGTTTTAAACTAAACTTCTCACACTGATGACAGGGTTTTTTCATTATTAGGTTTCATGGGATAATTTGTCCATAACTACAGGCACAATTAACAGAAAAAGTTACAGATCATTAAGAGAATAAAAATCCAGATTTTAAGTACCCCATGTTAAAGATTCCATGATCTGCTGTTCCTATTATTTAATTTATAACAACATTAGACTCACATGTACAATCAGTGCTAGATGTAGATTTCATCTTTTGTTGATATTTTCCATTTAACAGTATATTTACTCATATGTCTACAAAACCTCAACATATACAGAAGGAAATTGTGTAATGTACCTTGTTTTTGAACAAACAGCAACAACAGGAACTTTGGTTGAGCTATAAAGGGAGGAAGGAAGAAATTCAGGGGAAATCAAGGCGGTATTTAAATAAATCCTACTTCATAATATTAACTCCTTTCAAACCCAAACAAGTTTGCATTGTATTTCCCTTGACGCTTTCTCTCTTCAGATCTTCTTTCTTGGCTGAACCACGTACCATCTCAAGTTATTACTGTTCTCTTTTTTACATTCTTGAAATTGTGGTAACTGATTAAAGAATATTCAAATAGCCAGACTGTTCTTCCTATTCAAGGATTTAAATCTCATATTTTTTCCTGATACCTTACTCTTCATTTCTCCCCACTTAACCTTCTTCCAGTTCTTGGAGTCTTGACGATCACTGCTATTTCCTGACGTTCAGCATACAATGTTCCTAATTCAATCTCCTTCAGCTCCAAATGGTTCCTTAAGGTAGGCTAAATTTAAAGTGAATTTGGTGAAAACAAATAGTAGCAGAAAAATAGCAATGCTATTGGCTTGTCATAGTCAGAGTTCAAGATATTCATGTATCTTGAAACCTGGAGGGACTAGCACTAAATGAGCACAGTGATTCAGTCTCAAAATAAAGTGTGAGAATTTCCTCTCTCTATGTGTAAGCTGTTACTATAAGTAAGGTAAGGTGACTTCACCTCATTAGAGATGACCCCAAGTTATTTTGCCATCAAAAGATGTTGGGGTTCTGACTGCAGGTGCAAACAGGAGTTTAGTCCTGAGTATAAAACTAAGTCTTTGGCCACTTTCCTGGTTACACTAACATTAATAGACCAGAGAATACCAAGTCTAGTGATGCTGACATTTCTCCATGAGAAGCTATTGACAAAGACATGTGATTTATCTTGCAAAGCTTTCAGAAGGTAATGAGTTCCAGTTACCACTGAGCTGAATCAAGTTTAAATTGGTGACCTAAAGGTGAAAGAAGTTACTCTACTACTTGTTCTGCCTAATTGTCTTTAACAATTTCTGTTCCTTTGAGCAACTGAATAATTTCTTCTCAAAATTCATGTAGTGGGTTTCATTTTAATATTGCTTTATGACTGCATCTTAGTGAACAGCATAGAACATATTACAGAACTGTTGGAAAATCAGGCTATGAAGGACTCTAGAAACTGCATTTGTATTAATATGTAAAATAAGCCAGGCTGTGTTGTCTGGCACTGAGATGAAATGGTAAATGGTACTGCATGGCTTGCATCCAGATGGCTAAACTCTCTTCCTCTCGAAACAGAATTGCCTGACTGGTATTACCAACTGTGAATGATTCTTAGTCCTTGCAATCCCCTAAACCATGCCCAGACATTTTGTGGGAGCATCCTAGTTGGCCTTGGCCAAACTGTGTTGGGGTGTGCTGACAATTAACAGCCTGGATGAATGCCTGTCAGTTCTCAAATGTGAGATGGAGATCCCAGGGATTCCAGAGCCCATCTGTTCCCATGCTTAACTGTCCTTACCACCAGAAATATAGTGTCTAATTAGAGTCTTTTTTTTTTCCCTTCAGTTTAGAGAAGTGAGCTCATTACGTCCAATTTAAGATGAAGCTGAGCTGTCCTTTCTTTGCCACTTGCAAGGGTAACCATTCTATCCAAGCTTTTAATAGCAGACTGATACCAAAAGGTATTACATCTTTAAGTTTCTTAACTGTCAACCACTGTGAACACTTTCATAGGTCTTTCTTTTATTATTATTATTATTGTTATTGTTATTATGCAAGTGTCAAAGATAGTTGGAAAATCGACCATCTCTTTATAGCAGAGTGTAGCATAGTGGTGTTCTTTGCCTTTTTGTGTGGTAGAGTTAATTCTTGTCCAGCAGGCACATGGCATGAACTGTTAGCTGCAGAAATCGAAAAGTATTGACACAAATTGCCTTGGTTCTTAAATCCCCTGAGCCCTCTTACCAGAATACTGTAAATGTTTTTTTCTGTTTCTGGGCCATTCGTGAGCTATGATTAGTCTCCATATAGGCATATCCATAGAACACGAGGGGACAGTTGGGGTCAGGAGGACAGATGCACATCACAACCACTCAGTGACATCTCTGATTTGGGTTCCTTGGGAGGATCGTAGAACCATAGAATGGTTTGAGTTACAAGGGACCCGCTAGTTCTCCTGTTCATTTATCAAGGCAGGTACATTTTCTTTATTCTTCGTTTTCTGAGTAACATACTTGTAGAAGCATCGTATCTCCTAGGAAGTTATCAGGCAGGAGTGGAGTCCTCAAGAGAAGGAAGCTGTTAGCCACTGTTCGTCTTAGGAATGGGGCTTGTGAATCTCATGGTCTTTGAAGTGCTTAACCTGCATCCCAGACCTGCAGGGATGGAGCCTGACAATTCGCTAATGGAGTTACTCATCTCAATAAGTAACGGCCTGGGGGTGTAGCACTGCCAGGCTCCAGGGGAACTTAGCAGTCTTTCCTCCTTTACTTGTGCTCCTGTAGAACCCTGTAGGTGTGCCTCTGTGGGGCGGAGGTCCTGTAAGACAAGATTTTAAATACTTAGCTTTGCCATGTAAAACTTTATATATACTAAGAGGTGGACAGTTTTGAGGTTTTCCCAGACAATAACTAGAACTATGTAGTGAACGCAATTTAGGGGCAAAAGAAAAATGCTTGCATATTTTTGTCAGCCTTTACAAATTATTTCTTTGTTGCAATAAGTTTAATTGCAAGGTCTGTTTTATAATAATGCTTAATCAAATTATGTGGGGGGAAAGTTCTGAAAAATAGAGTAATTCAGTAATTATTTTACATTATGTAAAATACGGCATCTTTCTAAGTTTAGAACGTTTAATGATCACTTTGGCAAGCTTAGCAAAAGAGTGGCTGAGGGTTTTTTTTTTAAAGTGAGACTTTGGAAGAGAATATAAAGCTTTTATATATCCTATTAAACTGGCACACACCACAGTATTGATTATATATGCACAGTTAGCTTTTCTTATCCAGTTATGTATTATGGCTGGATTAAATTTCTCTGAAATACTTTATGGTATATCCTGGTGTTTAAAATGTTATTGCATCTCTGAATACCCCTTCTAATAGTTTCTGGTACAGAATTATATTCTATGAAATGGATTTGCCATAACAGATGCATTTGCGTATTACTCTTTTGTGTTCTTTTCAAATCCGTGCTCAGCTCAGAATAGGCACCTCTACTTTTTTATTGTGTTAAGCTTTTTCTTTTATCATTAGTACATCATCAGTGGTAGACAGATGAAAATATTGTGCAACAGGTAGAGGAAATGAGGGAAGTGCTGTATTTTCCATGTCGTTCTCTGAATGGCAAATATTACAATTCCTTTTATAAGATAAGGAAACTATATCCAAGACTTAGCAGTAATAAGTGTGTCTGCATCCAAAATACAGCTTCAAGGTTTTAAAACAAAACATGTTTTTTTTAAAAAAGGAAAGTCGTTTAATCCATGTGGATGGTTCTACAAGCTGATCAGGCGTTTCAGCAGGTGAAAAAATCCGCATAGAACTTTACAGCGTGGGTGGGAGTTGCTTTGTTTTACACCTCTGAGAGTTTGCCCTGCTTGTATAAGCTTGTGGTCTTCTTGCTGGCAAGGTGGTTACCTAAACAGATTTCTGAATTAAAATACCTTGTTTTCATACCTGTATAGAGTTAGGATAGCTAACTTTACATTTTGATCTTCTCAGTAAGTGCTGGAATGACATTCCTGTCTCGGGTCAGAATTTCACAACTGAGAGGGCACAGGCTGAAGTGTGCTCACAGTTCAAGAAGTACTGGTTTATAGACCCAGTGTCTAGCTTGTTTCCTAGGTAAAGAAATAAATTTAAGTGATACCATGAAGGAATCGCTCTGAAAAACTGTGGCATTGTGTTCCAAATCTATGGTAGCTCCGTAGTTTCCAAATTATATTTTCTCATCTGAAAAGGANTTCCGATCTTACATAATTTTTTTTTTTCTGCTAAAAAAAAAAAAAAAAAAAAAAAAAAAAAAAAGTGTTTCTAATTGGCAGTCTTGCAAACCCAAACTCAAATAGGTTCTCTCTGGCTCATAGTTCATAAATAATAAAAATTTTGCTTTTAGAGTGTAATTAACAGTTCTGTAAATGTCTTAACCAGAATCCTGCTCTTTTTTCCCATTGGTATCTTGGCTTTGCAAAGCCAGCAGGAATAAAATGCAATAAAAACAATGAGGTACACATACATAAGAGGATGTTTCTCTCACTAAACTCATCGTTTAGCCCAGTTTCACTGTAGCCGTGGTGCAGCAGTAAAATCAAGGTGTGTCCAATGTAGCAGTGCAAAAAAAGGAAACTGCAGATGGCTGTATAAAGTCTTTCAATTTTTCTTCAGAATATCTGTTTTACAGCGCTGAAGGTGCTATTTTCTGTTATAAAATAATTGGTAATATCACCACGATATTAGCAATCAACGTATCTGCTACCTCAGCTAGCCACTAAGGTTAAATAATGATCTTCAGCTTCATTGTGCTTGTACCTGGTTTTGTGCTTTCTTGGTATCCTCCTTTAGAACAGAGCTGCATATCATGTGAGTAAATAGTAATGCTTGGTTTCTCAGTTTGTGTTAGAATTGGAAGTCGGTAATACTATGGTAGATTTTTTGTTTCATTGTTTTGGGTTTTTTTCCATAACACTGGATCTAGCCCTTTATTATTAGAAATTCGTACATAAAAGTATTTGTACATCTTTTGTTTATTAAAAGTACCATATGTATTGATTAAGGCTAGGTTTTGACATAGTATCCATGTAGATAGATTTGTTTTTGTGAATAGGTGAAAAAATGAAACTATGCATACTATTAGTGATAACATGCTTACCATTTCTGATGGTTTTACGTTCTCTATGGTAGGCAAAGCTGGATTACACCTTTAATGAGGGAGTAAAATGATTAACTAGGATTTCTGTGACAAATATAAATTACCTATTTCCATGACCTCTTCATGTATCCAGCCAAATATTACTCAAAGTAAAGGCATGGGCTGGTGGAATTTTTGATAGCATATACTGAAGTCATATCAATGGATTTCAGTATGCCTAATATGCACAGTTGATCTATTGTAATCCATGGATCTGTTCTGCTACCAAGACCTGAGAGTAAAAGTAATCACCTTAATTTTATACCTTGCAAAGGCACGAGGGCAGCAGCATCTTCGAATGTGTGGCCGACAGTTACTTAAAGATATTGCTGAGATGGTGCGATGCAATATATTTTATCTGATCACTTAAAAGGTGAACTGGAACCAGAAAATCCAACATTCGCAGACGGAGGTGCTCTTTAAGTTGATATTAAATCATAAGAAATATAAATAGGAGAGAAGGAAAGAGACTTTATGAGATGAAGAAAACTGGTAAAAAGGGGTTTAGTCTTATCAGTGTTTAAGAGAAAAAATGATGTGCTGGATGGCAGAACTTTAAAGGAAAAGTGTGAGCACAGATAGCTTTTGAGTGATCAGAGAAAATGCCAAAAAAATTTTTTTACATCATATGCGTAACAATGAAAACTGAAGCGAGGTTGTTGGAAAATAACACCCCTGGAATGTGTGTAAATACACAAAAGCTTAGAACTCAAACCAGAGCCTTAGGGAATTCAAAAATTTACAAGGAAGATAATAAAAATGGAATTATTTATGGTCACTAATTGAGAGCATTGACAGGGGACTAGAAAAATCCTAACACACTCCATAAAGATTGCATTTTGTGGAAATTCTTCCAAGAGAATCTGCACTGAAAAAAAGTCTGTTGCCTGAGAATGCATGGAAAACATGTAGCAAAGATCACCATGTTGACATATAACACACAGTCAGTGTGAAAATCCTTTGAAATCGCTTAACCATCATTTTTAGTAATAACAAGAGATAAGAGAACACTTTGAGACAAATTCTGATATAGTTTTTTTTTTTCTTTTTGATAATACATTTGCATGCTGTGTAGAAAAAGATAGTCAGTGTTTCAGACCATAACTAGACAAACACTGCCCCCAACAAAGTTTGTGTAATCCTCTGCTGCTATCCAAGCAACCCTTTTATCTGCTTTGCCAGCTTGTCTCTTCACACACCTTGCTAGATTCACTCAACCCTGTCTGAAAACCATGAGAGACCCCTGAATATTTTGAATGTTCTAAAAATGGGTTTGTCTACTTATTTTTGATGCAGCCATCAGGCCATTCCTTTTTCTTTGTATATATGATGTTTTATATCTTTGGGCTTTTATTCAGTTTGAAATAACTCATGAAAAAGAGTTAAGTCAGCTTGTATAACAGTCTTGATCCTAAGAAGTGCTGATCCCTTGTCCCCTCATTCCATGAATATGCAATGACTAAGTTATAAGAACGATCAATTTGGCTGCGTTTTATCCTCTAGCCATGTTGTTCATGGCTGATCACTTCTTCCCCATTCTGACGTGGCCTTGATATACCCAGCAAGCTTAATGCTCTGGGCTCTGGGTTGATATTTTCTTCTGAATTACGCCATAATTCCAACAGGAAGTTACTGATAATAAGGGATTTCCAGATGGAAGTCTCAATAGCTAATTTAATTTAGATTAATAAACGTACTAAGCTGCAATGGTGCTGCTCCAAGATCCCGCCATGTAAAATAATTACAATATGCTATAAAAAGATAGGCTGTTAGCAGCATTTTTTGACTAGTCATATCAAGAAGGGCCAGTACAGAAAACAAGGCCTTACAAATGGAGGGTCTCATCTTTTTGAAAAGATCCCAACAACATGTCTTTGACACAGAAGAGAATAATAGAACCGTAACAGAAAGTACTATTTGCTCTCCCTGAAGAAGGATTTATTTTGAAGCCTGAGCCACTTCATTCAAGTAACATCAATGGTTACTTGCTTGATCCAGAAAGTAAAAGCATTCATTGTAACTCTCTGGAAATTCAAACACACATAGCAAATGACCTTCTCTAGGACTTCCTTTGCCAGTCTTAATTGACAGACCTCATAAATGTGTTCCTTACTGTTCCTTCCTGTGTTTCTTAGCATGTGTGGTTTGTAACTGCATAATAATAATAATAAAATGAAATTAGAAAATATCTGAAAGCTAAGGTCTGAGACTGCTCTCAAACTGAGCTTTATTAAAGAGTCTGAGGGGATGGAATAAGCTGGCAGTGTGTCATTAAAGGTATTTCCAAAAAAATGTACATGGCCTTGTCTTTGAACCTTGGGGTTTTGAGTGGGAGTAGAACCCTGTGTTTCAACAGGAGTAAAGGAGCCCTCATCTGAACTGAAAAAGAGCAGAGCTAAACCTGGCAGCATGTGATGAGGGTGCATGCAACATACTAGCCAGCAGTCCTGGATATTCCTAGGTGTAATGAAAAATCAGTGACTTCAGCAAGAGACCACAAGGCAAGAGTAGCTTTCTCATTCAGAACAACATGCGAGGTTGTCCTGGTTTCAGCTTAATTCAGAGTTCATTTTCTTCCTAGTAGCTGCTGTAGTGCTGTGGTTTGGACTTACTATGAGAACAATGCTGAGAGCACAGGGATGGTTTAGGTGTTGCTAGGTGGTGTTTTTACCAGTCCAGGCCTTTCCAGCTCCCCATGCTCTGCCAGGGGCACAAGGAGCCGGGAGGGGGCACAGCCAGGACAGCTGCCCCAACCTGCCCACAGGGCTATTCCCTACAAGACGGCATCAGGCTCCATATGGAAACTGGGGGGAGGTGGCTGGGGGGCAGGGATCGCTTCGCGGGGCCGGGCTGGGCATGGGTCAGCGGGGGGTGAGCGATTGCATTGGGCATCACTTGTTTTGTAGAGGCTTTTATCATCATTATTATGATTATTATTTTATCTTTCTCTACTATCCTATTAAACTGCCTTTATCTCAGCTCACATTTTGCCAGTTCTCTCCCCTATCCCACCGAGGCAGGGAGGGTGAGTGAGTGGCTGTGTGGTGCTTAGTTGCTGACTGGGGTTAAACCACAACAAAGGTTTTAAAAACAATTAAAAAATTGAGAGATCAATCTTAATCATTTGATCTGTTCTTTTGCTAGCTCCGTTGGTGTAATTATGTAGCTTTTTTTAAGTTTTAATCACAGAAACTGTGATACTAACATCTAGTTCTTCTTTTTGAAAAATGCAAAAAGTTTCTTTACACAAGTGCTTTCTCATATCTCTAAGATGTTCCTGAATTAATTCAGGTATTGGGTGAACAATCCATACACACCGAATTTTACAAAAAATTTTCATGAGCAGCAGAATGCCTGAAAATAAAATAGCAGAGTCTACAAAAGAATTTGCTATTATGTCCACTTACCTTTTTCAGACCCATACAAAACAGTAGAATAGGGTAAGGAAGTAAAGATAAGCTAAGGTGTGCAATAATGTATCAGGACTCCGAGTATTAACTGTGGATAGAAGTATAAGGCTTCACAGTGCAGTGAAAGCCTTTAATAAATTTCCAATCTGTAAATTAAATTAATAGCCATGGGAGGAAAGTGGAAGATAAACATATTAAAGAAATTGAGATTTTTATATGGAATTTGAAAAGTAGAATATATATTTGAAAAGTATAGAATTTGACAGTAGAACACGGAGAAACAGCAGTGTTGGCTTGGTATTGTTTCTTGATGATGTGCTACTCTTTATACTTTTAATATTTTGTAGTATCCAATCTTGAGCATGTAAGATGGGGAAAAGTTGTGGCAATCAGCCTTGTTCTATGTGAACATTTTATAATCTCATATCAGTCTCACTCTCTCTTATGCTGCTGGAGAGATCAATAGATGTAGCCTGCTGAGGATGTTATCTTTGGTACCAACTTTTTAATTAACTCTTGTCCTGAGCTCAAAGAGCAATGTTTCACAGTAAAACTCTTCATGTACAAAGCAGATCTGACATTTATCAATTACGCTTCGTGGTATCCAGTAGAGTGATCAAACAATCAGGAGCTGTAGTACTGTTGGTTTTCCAGTGGTGGCAAAATAACACGGGATGCCCGCATCAAATACGTTTGCATCACTCTGGACCCTTTTTGAGCATGTTTACCAGTCATTTTGTGAAAAATGCTTTGTTAACACTAAAGAGAAATTGTCATTTCTGAAATCATGTTGTGTGTATTAGATGTGATAGAAAGGGTAATGAATTTAGTATAGTTTTAATTCAAGTTGCTGTCTCGATCAAAAGTCAATGAAAAAACCCAAACCACTTTCGCTTCCTCCCTGCTATGACTATACATTGAGAGTTTGTTTTGCTTTCCTTTGGACATCAGGGAGGCATTTTCCAGAAGACAAAGCTTTCTTTGGGCATCTCTGTACCAACCCACAGGTCTATGCATTTGGCTTCCTCCTTTGCTTTTCAGGCTAAAATCTAATTTGTCAGAAGTGAATCAGGTGCAGTACATGAAACTATATGACATTTTTTCCTTAGGGAGAGCACTCATCCAGACTGGCAATCTTGTGAAAGTGTTTTCTTTTTACTGCTATCTCTGAATAATAGAGTTATTCTGTGCTGCAAGAGGGAGACCCAATGCTATCAGTAAGCTCCTCCACTGCTCACACCAGAGTCCTTGAATATAAGTTTGCACGTCTCTTATCCTGCCTGATAATTCTTTTATTTTGTGTTTATTAGTAATTCTTAGGATATTTCCCCAAAATTGCACAGAATCAATATATTCTGTAAAAACAAAAGAAAGTCTTAAAAAATGTAAATCTACAGCTTTCTAAAATTTCAAATTAAGATGTATTGCTTCATATTCCTTCTGTATCTGCATTGTTTTCTTCTTTGATTATAGTAGTGGTTACTGAGTTTGACTATTTCACTTGAACACTGTTGACGCATCATGACAACAGTCAAACTAATGTTTTTTAAAAAAACAACAAGGACAGCTGCTTCTTAATACTGAGTATAAATGTTCTTATTTATGTAAGGGGCTTTTACAGGATATCTAGAAAGAATTTCTCTCTCTCCCCTTTGAGATCTCATATATTGAAAAACAGTTGAGGTTTCAAGAGCCACTATGTTTTGGGAAGACCTCCCAAAGACATCTTAATTCCCAAATCCCCTTGAGAGCCTGTGCACTTCTCAGCAACAAAGCTTCTGCCTCTGTTATTACTGTTTATTTTTGTTGAAGGAGACACTAACATCAAGAAACAAATGGCGATCTCTCCCAGCAGTCTTATTCTATTAAGGACAGCTGTTACTGTGTCTGCAGCAGTGTACAAAGCATAGGATATAATTTTTTGCTGTGGTCCGCTGATTGCTTTGTTCATCTCTGCTGGTGACAGATTAGCTTTGCAGCATATCCATAGGTCACCAACAACCCTTTTTCTATTTGTAGTGGTCAGTACTGTGAAGAAAGATTTTAAATTGAAAATAACACTTTCTTTTGTTGTCTTGTATTTGGAGACCCGGAACTCTGTAGAAGAGGTGCCATAGGTCATACTAAAGATACGCTAGCAATGCTACATGCTGGACCTTCTATAGTAGCACCAGTCTCTCATTATACCTGCTGTCAGCTGGTCCTATCTGTCCATGACATTTATAAAATCCTTTTCATAAAAAATTTAAGGTTAAAAAGTGTTAAGAAAAAGTACACTGCCATGGTTTACTAATGAAAGAAGGAAAGGTTATTTTATTATCAAATGTACAAAGGAAAGCACTTTTCTTCATCTTAGCTGGCCATTTTCTTCATAAAATGCAAAAGTCCTTATCTTTTACATTTCGTTTTGATCGGGTTTTCCTGAAATAGTTCTAATTAAATACTCTTTTAAAACTTATTGCTGAAGCATCAAAGGTATATTTTAAAACAAGGTAAGAGATTTAAATTCTTTGCAGAATCTGTAAGATGTTCTTTGCAGAAACACCTTAAAAAAAACCAAACCTGTATTTTCAAGGAAGGAGATGGCATATGTTGTCAAAAATTGAGAAAAGGAAATAATGGTGCTGACTCTAGTTCCAAGAAATGGACAGATTCATCCTGTCTTTCTTGGCTGAAGGACAATGTTACAGAAGTGGTGAAGCTTGGTGAGGTCCTTTGTTGTGATTCATGGAACGTATGCTGCTCCAGGAGCCAGACCAACCCAAAGCAACACCAGTGAGGCAGGATTGGTGTGTCTCTGTCCTGATACAGCAATCTTACTTTCTTCATGTCCGTTCCAAAAGGAGTTAGTTATTTTTCTGCTAGTACTCAGGAGAGAAATACCCATCATTCCTTTCATTGTTGGGGCCAATTTTTAAAATGGAAGAGAAGCTGTAGAGTTTTTAAAATTAAAGAGACTGCCAATTATAAGCGTTTTACATAGAATATATTGTCAGTGAAGCAAATTTTTCTAGACAAGCAGACTGATTCCAAGAAGGAAGATCCCTGTAAGTAAATACATTAGAGTGCGTAGAACACTAAGTTAGAATCTAGGAGGTGGATTCTGCTTCTTTTTCCCAGTGTGTTAATTTGGTTCCTTCCTCTGTCTTTGTTTCCCTTTTCTGCCTAGCCAGCAGCACTAGCTCTTGGAGGTAGGACCCATCCCTTCCTATGTATATGAAATGTATTGTACAGGGCAGTGCCAGTGTCAGCTACGTTCCAAGACACAAAAACCCAAGAAGGATAAATGAGTAACTAGATCTAAGGTTATAAATCTGTTACGCTTTGGCTTAGATAAATAGATTAAAAATACAGCACCACACATGCTGCAACAAAATGGTTTCAAATTACTTAAAAACACAGGCTGAAACTAAAATGTTGTCCTTTAGATGCAACCAGGCTGTTTCAATTGAACTGATATACATTGTTTCTGTACAAGTTCCACTCAAAAGGAAGGTGAAGCCTCTGTTATTGAGGATTTTTTTATTTTTTTAAAATTTTTTTAATAATCCATCTCTTGAGTTATGGCATTAGAAATGTTCTGGGTGAACTTCATTTTTCTTTTGGAGTCCTGACTGGGGCAAGCAAGCAATTCCTGTCTCTTGTCTTCATTCTGCCTGTCTCAATGACAGAGCCAGAACCTTGAAAAGAATTACGGTTGATAAGTATGCCTTCATAAATGAAGTGCTTAAAATTGAGAAAAAAGTGCTGTGTCTGAGCTAATTTATTCCTAGTCTCAAATATGTTCTAGCCCTCCTTGCCTTTAAAGTAAACTAAGAACTTTTGCCAACTATGTTTTGATAGTAATAAATAAAGACTTCTTTGGGAGATGGATGCTGCTCATCTCCAGATATGTTCGGAGTGAATGAGCATTCAAGTATATCTTGTATCCTTGCCAAAATACCATTCCAATACAGCTTGCCAAAAAAAGTCCCAGAGAACAGTTCTTCATCTTCTTGAGAGCCAAAAAATGAGTCTGTATTGTGGGATAGACTTACTTATCAGCAGTACAGTTCAGCTTTCTTGGCCCATACTTCATTCAAGGTAGAACCTATTTAATGGATACTACTGCCAAAAATTGTTAACAGCTTTCTTGGGGTGTTGATAGCTGCTCATGCACCTCATCAATTCTGTCCTGCTATCTGAAAGGAGAAGAACAATCTTACAAGAATATGAAGATCCTTTGCTGGGACTGATGTCAAAAAGGATTTTGAAAGCACTGTATACTTTATTTCTATAAAACAACAAACAGAAGAAAATATGGATTAATATACCCAAGACATCCCACACTGGAAGTTAAATTAGCAGCACACCAAAAATGGCTTTTGTACAACCTGCAAGCTTTGATATAAAGGGGAGAGGGTCTTCATGGAGCTTGCACTGGCTGACTGTGCTTTGAAAGTCACTCTGGTTTCCTGGTAGTTTTTCCAGTTCTGGGAGGAACACAGTGAAATGCTATTCATTTTAAAGTAAGGAACGTAACCATAATATTTATGAGTATATGAAAAAAGGCAGTTCTCTCTCTGTCTTTGTGACATTTTCAGAGCTTGTTAAAAACTGTTATCTTCAGTGTGAGACGAATTTGCCATGCTTACGTTCCTCGAGTCCTGATTTTTTGTTATCCAGAAACAACTTCCTTAGTGGAAAACATCTTCCAGCTGTTGTTGTTGTCTGCTGAGCCCACTGTAAGTTTTTGGATGATCTTCATTTTGTTTTTAAAAGTAAAACTTTGCACCCTCTTGTGTCCGTTAACTTCCTACCATTTTTTAAGTGATAAATACACTGAAGTAGGAGAACATATAAAAAAAGCTGTTTCTGTTAATATTGTTGATAATGCACTGTAGCTTCTCTATAGTTGAGTTCCTTCTAAGCAGCAAGTAGTTTGGATCATTTGTGTCCTGGTGCTATGATGTCAAATGATTCTTTAGCCATTTCTAATGAGTATCTCGAATTGTAATCTCTTCCAAAAGTTACTTTATTCAAAAGCTCTGGCACAACTAAACAACATTATATGATGTTTTGATCACCTGCTAGAAGCTTCATAGTGTCATGAAGAAATCATTGTGGGGTAACGCTGAGGATGAGCTATGAGGTAACACTGAGGAAGAGTAAATCTGCCTTTCTGTGCTGGATTTTCAGCTAGCCACCTTAGTACTCTTGGACTCTGGATGCATGGATAGGAAAACAATCGAAATTCAGCAGCAATTGCAAACTATCTGCAAACAGTTTTAATATTCTTCTCAAAGCAGATACCAGTGAGTTCCAGAGAAGATTTTAGTAATGCAGTGACTGTTCATATGAAATGACAGGAAATCTAGAGTCTGCTTAAATAAGGATACACGTGACACTTCTGAGGCAAGCCTTCCAGCATTTTCCGAACAGGAATCCAAATGTGTCCCTGCACTGCTATGGATTGTACGGATGTTATGACCAAGAACTACTTCATCCTACACCCAATTTTTACATTAGTCAAGGTGTTTTCAGTCCTTCTTTTTAAAGAGTTATCCAGTTTGTATCAGCATTTCAGCCCGACTCATTACTTTTGTTTGCAACCCAGATCTTCAGAATCTGTTGAGTAACTATTTCTGCAGTTTCATCAGGGACTTCAGTGATACTCAGTAATTTCTTCTACAGAGTTTTGAACGTATTCTGTTCAGAAAGAACTATAACATGCAAAAGATTCTTTGGGCCATGACAAGCCCATTTTTAATAACATGTTCACACTTTATGCCTGAATAAGAAAATGTCTTGTCAGCAAGCTTTTTTCTATAGGTTTTCTTTTCTGACCTACAGACCAAATGGCTGTGATACAGCCTGTGGTATTGTAATGCTCCTCCTTGCATACTTAAATCATTCTGTGTCTTTAAAGATTTTTATTTTAGAGAAATAATCATCCAAACTTAGAGAGAAAGTAGTTGATCTGATTTGTGCTTAGAAGCATTCCCCACCTGTCTCATCACCTCAGGTAACAGAAAATAGAAATGTTACACATCCTGCCGAATTCAGAAATTTCCCTACTAGTAGTCCTCAAATACTGGAAATACTTTTTAAATTGTTTACTGATACGACAGTTCTTTTCCTTGGACCATGTGGGAATGATTTGTATGCTAAATTAACCCAGCAATCTCAAGAAATTCTTCACCTTTTTTTTTTTTTTTTCTTTTTTTTTTTTTTTCCCCCCCCCCTGGAAATCCTGCCTCAGGCAGTTCATTGGGGTAAAACCCAAAAAGACATTTTTAAATCTCTTTTAAATGCCTTAATTCTGTTTAGATAAGAACCTCTTTCCAAGCTCTACTGAAATACAATATTTTGAAGTCCTCATGTTGACTGTACTTCTGTTGTTTCAGTATCAACTTAAGTCAGTGGCAAAATACTCATTAACTTTGGGATGATGACCAGTCCCTAACAGAGGAAGTAGACCGTACCATGTGACTTATGTCCGCTTGCAACTAAGCAGTGTAATTTACACTCTGAATAATGAGGATTGCAACTGATTAGTCATCAAAGTGAATGCAAGTCAAAATACGAACACAGCATAATCATTGAACGTTTCACTACCAGGAAAAATTGACATCTTTGCAAAGAATTAATTCTTCAGTCTTTAACTTACACTTTTGCAATTATTTCAGCCGCTGCTGAAATGCACCCATGCAGCACAGTAGTTTTAGGCAGGGAGTGAAGAAGAAAACTTTTTCCAGTCGAAGCTGCAGGACCAATTTTGATAGTAATTATCTGAGGTTGGGTCAGCTCACTGGATGTTATTATCTCCTGCCAAACTAAAAATGAAATTTATGAAAAATGAAACCTGTAATGATCCTAAGTGGTTAGACCCTAGTAATGGAAGTCATCCAGAAATACAGATCTTCCTGCTGCCGAAACTATCATTTGGTGGCATTTCTTCCGAGTTGCTCTGAAGGGAAGAATTCCAGTTAAAGATTTATTAATACCATTTGCAGATCATTTTCCAGCACTGTTGACTCTCATTCTATTAGGAATCCTGAATGTAGCCCATCACCATGTAGGCTGCAGGTGTCAAACGGGGTAGGGGAAAGGGGAAGTGTGGTGGACCATTGGTCACCGAGCAATGCAGTTGCCGACGGGTCCCTCAGTTCTTTGAAAGCTCGTGTTTGTTTGTGGCGGTATACCTACAACTGAGTGTATTGCTTGTTTGTTTGTTTGAAGTATCCTTTTAAATTACTTACAAGCTTAATGGATTAGACTTGAAAATGCTTTCCACTGTCATGCTTATTGAAAAGTCACGTTCACACTCTTCATTCTTGCATTAGTCTCTCCAGGAATCCCCTCATTTTTCTTGATGTGTGGTGTTCTGTCTGAGGTATTCCTGCATACATGTAAAGTTCTGCATTTGTCCTCTGGTCTCAGATATATTTTAGATACTTAGACTCTAGTTGAGTATCTTTTAAACTTTCCTCATTGAGATAAACAGTCTGAGCTTTTAAATCTTTAGTTCAGGCTGGTTTCCCAGTTCTTTAATCATTGTTATGGCTCTCTGCTAATCCTTGCCGATCCCAGTGGTCCTGAGGTGAAAGCCATTGTGATTTCTTGCACCCCTCAGTTCAGGAACTTGCGACCAGTGAAAAGAGATTGTATTTCAACATCCCTGAGATCTCAGTCTTACAGAATAGCCCTGAGCCAGGAGTAGGCAGTTGTAAATAGAGAAGCCTTTGGACCACTCTCATTCGTGATGGAAATTGGCTCATCTTCCAATAGATGTGGATGTAGTTTTTCGAGCAACTCTTGTTTTTTATGACAAGCATAATTCGACTAAAACCATATTGTATCCTCAAATTATTCTAAACAAAGTTCTCATCAATGTTATTCAGAAAAGCTTCAGGATTTAGCACTGTGTAATATAGCTATTGAGTGATAATAGCAAGAGTTTCAACATAAAGCAGAAATGTCTCACAAATACTAATACCTAAGAATCAGAGGAAGTCTTTGTTCACTGAACTCTCAGAGGTCTTGGCACACCTTGACTTATGTCTTGTATTGAGCTGTCTTTCATGTATCTGATTTAGAAACCGCAGTAGATCAGAATTGGGGAAAGTACATCCGGCTTTCATCGCTGGCTTGTCAATGTAAGGAGAAGTGACATGACAATAACACGTCCCAGCATGTTTGTTAAGGATTCTTCACCCATGAAATCTATAATCCTTTCAAACACAGAAACTGTATTGTCCAATTTTAAAGGAGCTTTGTAGGGCTCATGAAAATTAAATGCAGAAAATGTGGGGCGAGCAGAAGATAAAGTACCTTCCATACAACTTAGCGATTTCCTTTAATTGCAGGAGAATGTTTTAGTTTTTCTCTTCTTATTAACAGCTTTTCTGTTTTTATTAAATAGAAGAATGTGTGACTTTTATGTGTTTTCAGCCATTTTGAACAATTGTGTGCAAGATTTTGGTGTAAATGTGTTTATTTGAATGAGTGTCTCCCTGTATTTACTTATAGAGGATTCCCAGTAGTATTAACTTTAATAGCTGTACTTCTGTTTGAATTGGAGATTTGCATTAAAACAAGTTTTTGAAAACAGATTACTGTGTTGGGTACTACAGTTCACCAACAGAAACTATATGATTCATTTAATGTCACTGTCGATTTCTGCTGTCAGCAGTATGAAAGATCATACAATGTCTTAGTAGGTATTTATATATAGCTGTAATAATGTTGTTTTGTGTTTATATATAGATTAACATGTTTCCCAGGGTAGTAATAGGTTGTTCTGGTTTCAGCTGGGATAAAGTTAATTTTCTTCCTAGTAGCTGGCATAGTGTTGTGTTTTGGATTTTGGATGAGAAGAATGCTGATAACACATGGATGTTTTTAGTTGCTGCTGAGCAGTGCTGACACTGGTCCAGGCCTTTCCTGCTCCCCATGCTCTGCCAGGGGCACAAGGAGCCGGGAGGGGGCACAGCCAGGACAGCTGCCCCAACCTGCCCACAGGGCTATTCCATACCACACGGCATCAGGCTCCGTATGGAAACTGGGGGGAGTTGGCCGGGGGGCAGGGATCGCTGCTCGGGGCCGGGCTGGGCATGGGTCAGCGGGCGGGGAGCAATTGCATTGGGCATCACTTGTTTTGTGTAGTATTATTATTATCATTTTTATTTTTATTTTCCCTTCCTTTTCTGTCCTATTAAACTGTCTTTATCTCAACCCCCAAATGTTATTTTTTTCTTCCAATTTTCTCCCCATCCCACTGGAGAGAGGGAGAGTGAGCGAGGAGCTCTGTGGTGTTTAGCTGCCTGCCAGGTTAAACTACAACATAGGTCCAAAAATATTTATTAAGTATTTACACTTTTGTAACATTTATAAAAGCAGTGAATTTGGTATAGCTGTGTCAAAATATGACTACATTTATTTCGTTTCAATATATATGTTTCATTTGGCACAGACAACTTTACTGAGGTAAAATGGTGACCAGAGTTTTTAGATGAATTCTTGCTATTGCAGTTACAGTCCTCACATTGCTCCTTGGATCTCATTTTTCAATGCAACCCTGGGAAGCTGCTCCAGCAGATTCCTCCGTGACCCAGAGCTCCAGTAATGAATGCAGTGACTCTTTCGAGTGGCCACTTGAAGGGGCAGAGTTAAGGTTGCTTCAGTTCTTATCCTGACAATACATCTTCTAGCTTTTCAGCTATATAAATCTGAAGTACTCTAATTCTTTACTCCTTATTTTTCAGATGCTTGAGTGACAGTGAACTTCACTTTCTAGAAGCACAGGACACTGTCAATAACCTTAGCTATGTGCATGATAGGTTTTGTCATCGAATGGTAAGAAAACTTTTCCCTGCACTAGTTCTCATATCACTGTTCCACTGTTACAGTAAACTTATTTTCGATGACCGCCTTTAAGGTGCTGGTTTTGGCTTTGTTGGTCACTGCCATAAGAGCATGGCCAACAAATAGCCAGGTGTGGCAGCAGATTAAGGTACAGTTTTCCAAAAGCAACAGTGAATTGTTTAGGTAATTTATCACCTGCCAGCAATGATCTTTTGCTATAGTATTTTATAATATTCAGATTAGTTCTTTAGCCCGGTTCTGAAATAGTCTCAAGACAAGACAGGTTTATTTATTTAAAATGTATGTGTGTAAGTTTCTTAAATTGTGTGATGGGCTGGAGCTCCACCAACATAATCTTATCAGCATTCAGTATCACTGGCTTTAGGAAAAAAAAAAGCAAATGCATGATAATGAGATGAGATAAAAATTCAATCAGAAGAATAAAATATTTTTGTGATTGTTGTATTCATTTTCTTTCTCACGCAATTCCCTCTCCTAAAACACCCTGTCTTAAGCAGCCACTTTTTGGCATGTGTTCCAAAATGTATAAAACCTGGCACACATGAGTGGAGGATTTTTAAATTACTAGTGAAGACTGGATATACTTTCGCTTTAATCTGAATTGGAAATCGCTCAAGTAAAGAATAACAATGTTGTCTGCAGAGATAGTGATGTAAATAGAAAGATATTTCAGAGCGTAGTCTTTTATTTTTACTTTTTATTCATAACTGGTAAGGAACTGTAAATAACTTCACAAAGGATGTTGCTGATTAGAAATAAAAGGGAAAAAATACAGAAGTTACAGAAAATTGGAAAAGTTCTGAAGAAGTTCCCCATTTACCCACTTCTTCCCCCTTTTCTTCTTTTCAAGAAAAGAATTAGAAAAAGAGTATTAGTATTTTTGGTAAAAGATGTTTTTTCTTTTTTGATCGACACTTTTTTCCCTTATTTTTTCTCTCATTTTATCACTCCTCTTTTTATGGAAGTAAAAGAGGGAGACATCCAGTGAGCTTTGCTCCAAGTGTGTAGTTGAGCTCCTTTGGTAGGCCATTTTCTATATATCTTTTTTTTTTTTTTCTTTATTCTTACATGTTGCTACTTGCTTTCTCACCAGATTTGGGAGGAGAGCTAACAACAGATGTCAGAATGAATGAGCCCGGTGTGCTTGACAAATAGATAGATATTGAACAGTTTGCTCACCGGCTAATGTAACTGGAGCTTTGTAAATCTGAAGATTTGCAGCTTTTGGGTGTGGGTCATTATAGGTCATTTTGTAAACCTGTGGAAGAACTTCTCAGGGAAGAGCGTCTTAATTATACTACATGTGTTATGTTTTTATTCAGTATTAGCTAGAGACCACTACAAAGGACAACCTGACATTTTTCAGTTATATATCAGATATATATCAACTATATACTAGTTCTGGAATTCTTTATACTTCCTCTTGCAGCCTGTTTTCCATCGGCAGACTATGAAAAACTTGTATGTGCTATTTCAGCTTCATGAGACTCCCCTGAGAATGTATGCTTTCAGTCGGAGTTAGGATTCCTGCGTAGGTAATAAAGTTGCAGCATGTATCCATATATTAGGCGCTTAAACTCCTTTCAAAACATAATGTCCTTATGGCATTTAGACATTTTGGTATTATTTGTGTATGTGTACAGACACATGTGTACACATACTGTTCTGGTATTACTCACACTGCCTTTTTGGCTTATTTGGGCACCTAGCAAAGGTACAGTACAGGGCACCTAATTTCTAATTTAAGCTTAAGATCTCTTTGCAGTAAAGGTGAGGGATAGGTGCATAGAGTAAGATTCAGGCTGCAGCTGGAGTCTGAAATAGTTGAGTTGCTTGTTGTGCTCTTGGATCCTTGTTCTGGTTGCTGAGATCGAGTGTTTGGCCAGGCCACACCGTGGTTCCCTTCCCGCTCATGGGCACAGAATACTTTCTATGTAAAATGACAAGTAAATACAGTTTTCATCTATGTTTGGCATTAGCACGCAGAGGGATGTTCATCTGGAAGTGAGCCTCACGTTCTACAATTTAGACACAGTCACCAAAATAAAACACATTATGCGATGCTATGCATACCTCTCCTTACGGCTTAGAAATGGTCACAGCTACCTTCTCCAGAGATTGTTTCCTTGTGTAATAGAAACAAAGTTTGACCTCTTTGTCATTTCTATCCAGACAAACCAAAGTGTCCCTGCTTTTGTACCAAAGAATATTCCTTTACACCTGCAACTTCAAAAATTGTAGCAAATGTTCATGTAGGGTCCACAAATGTTTCTGTGTATTTTGTATTTCATTGTGTTTCTAAAAGCAGTATAACTGCAGGGTATGGACAAACTGTATCAGGCACTCCTTGGCTGGAAGTGTCTGTAAAGCGCTTTTATAGGTGGGGTCTTTTGCTCATCAACTTCTGTAGCTTCAACCATGAACCAGTTATTGTCATAGAACACTGCTGGCTATATAAATAACAAAACACATACGGTATCGTGTAGCTTAGCTAACGGATATTAGGCAAAAGTAAAGCATCAAAGGAGCATCTTTGATGTGTGGGTACCTACTTTGAATTTCCCTGATTGTATTCCTGATCATTTTGATGAAACTAATTTGAAAAAAAAAACCTAAAATAATAAAGAATAATTCCAAGTAATGTATTAGTTCTCAATCATTAGCATATTCTAATGACACATTAGTAAGACATACATATGTAAATATACTCATAAAAGATCCAGGGAACGGTTTTAGTTTTTTAAAATTCCACTTTCTGAACTTCTTGCAAGTATAGAGCTACTTCTTTTGTAGTTTAGGCCATAAGTATTAGAT
Organism: Scopus umbretta; assembly: GCA_013400535.1. Classification (NCBI taxonomy): domain Eukaryota; kingdom Metazoa; phylum Chordata; class Aves; order Pelecaniformes; family Scopidae; genus Scopus; species Scopus umbretta. The sequence continues at coordinate 8,653 of VZTL01068312.1, read as the reverse complement.
TTTATATGAAACTCTAATGTTTAGGAATATACACTATTGTGGTCTATGAGAATTTCTATCATTACTGAAGGCCAGACTTGAGCATCCTTAGTTTTGGGTATATTGTCTGCTGTGTACTGTGTTTGTGATAACTCATGTACCTTTCCTTATAATAATCTGAGACTCTGAAGCCTTCTCAGATGCTATACGTCTCTTAAAAGTCAGGTTGATGTTTTTATAGTATTAATATTTTGCATGTCAGTTTTAGAGATAGCAGTCGTAACGCCGATGACCTGCAAATATCCAAAATTTGTCCAAAGTGATCAAATTGTGTCCAGAAACAAATCATTTGCCAAATTAACCTTTTGGACGCGGGTTAAATTGTCCTCAAACTACTTACACGTGTGAGGTTGTTTTTTATTTTTGAAGTGATGCTTAACTTGGTTGTCTTGCTATGAATAGGGAAAAAAAAAGTTTAAACTTCAAGAATCCCTATATGGAGAAGAATTCCAAATGGAGGCAAATTCATATTCTGCATTAGAGAGAAATCATGTTTGTTCTCTGAAAGATCCACATTTTGTATCCTCAGCTTTTTTCAACTGTAACATGCATAACTCTTCTCTCGAGTTTAGCTGAGCTCAGTATAGGATACAAAAGAGTCAATAGGAAAAACTAGCTTTATGCCAGCTTTTCAGGTCTCTACCTGGAATTAATTTCAATGGTTATCTTAAGATAGAGAAAAAATGAATATGATCTGCATATTGCACAGGCCATATTAGCTGTAGTTTAAAAGTATTCAGAACATAATTTTTTGTTCCCCTGTACGATTTATTACTTTCCACTTGGGTGAATTTAGCAAAGACAAAGAGTGATGGTTTGCTGATCTTAAGGAAGGGCAGCATTTCTAGAAGGGCATAAGGAGCTCCCACCATAACAGAGAAGTGATCTTTAGTCCTTTAAGTTTTAATATGTTGATTTTATAAGTACTCACCAAAAAACAAAGATACAAAAAGCTGTAACTAGGACTGTATTTGTTGTCACAAATGTGATAGAAAGTATGGTTAAACATATAATGGCCATATCTCATTTTGCATTAATACAGTAGCTTTCACCTAAAAAGAAAATATCAAATGTGCTAGGCCAAGGATACACTGTGCCAATAAAGTGAGTCATGCTTTATGCACTCAATGCTTGCATCACCTTGATTATTGTAAAAACCTATAAAACTGTCAACAAGTTATGCTTTAGAATCATTCCTGAAAGTGGCATCCTTATTTCTGGAACTGTGTTCTCAGGGATTGATTCCAGTCAGTACCTCAGTGACGTGACATCCCTGGAAATATCATGTACTGAGGACTGACAGATGACAACTGCAGGCATCAGAGAGATTTGATTAATATATTACAGTTCCAAAAATACCGCTGTATTACTTGCACTGACATGTGCAATGTAAAGTTACTCTAGCTGCAAGGTCCTTATAAATTCAGGATTCGCAAGCATTTTAAAGTAAAGCATAAATTAGCCTTAAACATTATGGAAAATGTATTGTAGGCTAGTAAGTAGTACCCGTTATTTTCTCTTTCACTAATTAAATTCAAAGCCAGTCCCAAATATAACATAATATATATTCTCCAGGAGTCTTCCAATTCAAGAAGGTTAAATTTTTTCAGGGTTCAAAGGTATCTGTTCATAGATGATCTCTGTTGAATTCATGCTTGTAAAATGTCCCCTTCATATGTGATTTTTTCTTCCCTTTCCCAGTTCTGTGGTGTGGGGACCGCTCATGAATTTCAAAAAGTTGTGTTGGAATAATCTTTTAATATCAGTTGTAAATGCCATTAAATTGAAGTAGGTGTCTTAATAGCAACTCCCACCAAGTGCTCTAAGTTTTAAAGAGGAAATTAATCTCTTTTTAGCTTTACACAAGCAATTTAGCAAAAGCAACGCAATTGCAAATAGACTTTAAGAGATAACCGCTGACTTTTGTGGGACCTAGGGTCTCAATACCTGGGCTCTCAATATCTTCCCTGTCAGAAATCCTGGCAATAATTTAATCTTTAGATGTCAGAAGGTATTTCTGAAGATATACTAGCCACTTTGAGACTCCTCAGTAACTGTCCTGATTTACAGAAATATCTGTATTTTCATGAAGCTTTCAAAACATCTAAATAATACGCCTTTTATTACAGACAAGGACGTGTAAGAGCATAATTGATGGTTTGTCCTTATTATTGTTTATCAGGCTAAAAAGGGCCAAGCTGATCAGTGTCACTGCAGATGCAGCAGGGATGCAGTTGGTCTGGAGCGTCTCATAGTTGAGCCATCAATCATTATCTGCCTTATGAGGGGGAAAAAATGAACAGTTACAGATGAAAACAGCTTTTGAGCTTCACTTTTTCTGTGGCTGCCACTTTGTCTAACAAGATGCCTTCTCTAACAAGATGTTTCAGAACAGCTAGGAAGTACTTAGGTACATAAGCCAGTAAAGAGGAGAGGTAGCTATGTTAAATAAGCACGTCTGCCAGATGCTTTTTTATATATATATGTCTGTATGTGAAAAATAAGCAGGCTTCCTGAAGCTTTGTAATATGGTATTCTAATTTAGGGAACTAGTTTTGTGATGTTTTTGTAATACTTCATCTGTGGTACTTTCCTCTGAAGCTAATTAATTTCTGTAGTTTTATTCATAAACAAATCTAGCTAATAAAATACCGTGTCAAAATAGTGAGATTTTCAAGTAGTCTGGTTTTAAACATCTGACCAGACAGACAAACCCAAAAGGTGCACTGTTAAAGTAAATGTATTAAACCTTCAGTCTAAGTAATAGACTAGTAATACTAGCATAGTATTGCAATAATAGATAGAGGTAGAGTATCTATTTAATGCAGTGTTGTGTCCCAAAAGCTGATATAAGAAAGAGAAGTGTCATTCATGTCATTCAAAATGATTTGAAGATTCCCCACGTTTTTTATGTTTTCAAATTAGTCAGTGCTTCTCGCAGCACTGTCAGAATGTAAGGTTCTCCAGATCACTGAACTTGCTGTGTGTTTCCATTGTTTAGTCTCAAATATTTTTTTTCCCTCACTGTCTTCATGAATATCTAAGTTTGTAATTTCCTACTATTACACTTTTTTAAGGAGGCTATTAATTTAATTATTATAAATAACCAGGACTCCAACAATGTCAATAGGACTACACGGGTTTGGGATCTGTCTCTTTAGATACTGATGTACTTTGAAGAATAACATTACATTTACACCGTACCAGACCAGCAAATTAGGCCACTACCTCTAGTCTGCTGTGTTATTTTTTGTTCTTTTCTTGTATTTCTTGCTCTAGCTATTGCAGAGTATAGCTTTGGGGGATGTGGAGTTTCTATATATCTTTTGAAGAAATGAGCACAAATTTCAGATGCAACCTGTTACTACTACCTGTTCAACATGATTTCTGAGAGCCAAAAAGCCTGACTGAGCTTTACAACTTTGATTTGTGAATCAATTATTTTTATCTATCTTGAAGTAGTTTCATCAGCTTTAAATTCATATAATATATCATGACACTATGAAAACCTACAAGCCTTGGTTGGGTTATTAGCACCTAGTAAATGTTGACCAAGCTTCATATTTATGTGTTATTCCAAGTATTCACATTTTTATATTTTTAGCATATTATAAAAGGGCAAGAAAACATGTGATGGAAATGGCTCATTAATCCATCTTTGGCATGATTCAGAAGACTTAAAGCCCAATTTAGTCAGTCTCTGGGGTAGCAAAGTATAGCTCGTGAAATACAAAGAAGTGCATTAGTTTTAATTTGTCTGTAATGGTAATGGAGTTGGTATGTTCACCATTCTCTGTCCATTCATCAATAGACAACCTCCACGAACCAACATCTCCTCTCATTTTTCTTCCACAAAGGTGCTACAGCTTCATTTTGGACAAAGTATAATTGATTGCATATGGGCAAGACTTCTTGTAAGATTAGTTACATTTTTAATCAAAATGTCATGGGGGTACAAATGTAACATGTGCAAAGAAGTTCTTTGTGTTGGAGGTATTCGTTGCTCAAGAAGAGCTGCAAATGCAGAGCCTTGTGCTATGCTTTCTTACCCTGCATTTATTGAAATACTGACATATAAACATAAGGCCTCTTTATGAAAATGGTGGCTGGATCAGTTAAAGATTTGGAAACCTGAAGACTGAGTTTGGTGCCTAACCTCTAAGTGCTTGGCCCTAGAGTGAAAGCCCAATATCCTGTCTGTTAAGGTTTAAGATACCTGTGTGGTACATGGGGAGGGTTAGGTTATGTCTAAGCAAATTAAGTGTTTTGATTGCAATCACTGGATGCTTTATCCCCGAAAGGACACATTAGAATTCAGGAGATTTTATATTCTATTCCTCTGTGTGGGAATCAGAGTTTGAATCCCGAATGTACACAAAGCTTTTCAAACTTCAAAGGAAAATGATAAAAATGTGGATAATACTACATCTTAAGTACAAGTAGCCTCCCTTGCGTAAGGTTAATTCCACTAACTCCTCTGTGAAGAGGGTAGTGCACGTTCAGGAGCTGGCACTGGTATAGGGTTGGAAATGGTACCCAATGTTAGAGAGAATTTGTTATTAAATCCCCTGTGCCAATGTGCCCCTGCTTCAAAACACGTTCAGATGAGCGTAGTCGATTGGCTGATTCACAGCTATTAAATGGCTAAAAGATTGACAACCACAGTCAAAGTTTTGGACAAATATTTTGTCGTTTCATCTTTAAAGATCTCAAGTTTTAAGACTTGCATGCTTTCATGTGAATTTTTCTTTGTCACAGAGTGGGAATTCCAGGATCTCCTCTGTGCTGGGAAGTGCACTGTTCTTCCACTGATTAGTTAATTATTCACTTGGGCCTTCTCCAGCTGAGTACCCCGATATGAATGAATATAAACAGCATAGTTTCCGCCAGGTGTCAGCCCCTTAGAATAATGAATAGCAAAATAAATTAAGGTGTTTTTACTGGTGTAGTTTTTTAAAAAGAAGACGGAGAGAAATATCTCTAGCAATTACATTGTTAAAATGGTATTTAAATAGGCTGGATGTGTGGAGGGCTTTGCAATTTAGTATGATTATATAAAAATAATGAAACTTGCTTTTTTTCAGTCTTCTGTGAAATGGAATAATCAGCACTCTCCTGAACAAACCGTATTATTTTCCCATGTCTTTTCATTACTGCATTTGAAGTTATGATTCATATATTATGGTGATTCATACCTTAGCCTTATGAAGCAGGGGTTTATTTTTAGAGTGTTACCTTAAATTAGTATGACTAATAAGTGATTTTGAGGTACAGTGATTTCAGTGGTTCTGCATCTACTTGTTAGAATTTAATGTGTTTATATATGACTTACTCTGACACTTCACAGTAGACTTGCCAGGGAGTAGATGACTGCTGGGTGTTAACCATGATATATTAGAATCTTTAAACTCATGAATTATTAGGCCTAAAAATGAAATGTGCTTTACTGCTCAGTTGAGAAACATCTTTGCATCTGACAGCTGTTTTGCAGCAGCAGGGGTCACATTCCTACCTTCGCCGTGCACTCTATCATCTCAGAGGCCTTGGGCAAGGGTTTGGCATGTGGTAGAGCTCCTTACTTGCTGTTGGGATGTCAGATGGCACCAAGACGGTTTGTCACATAATTTCCAGAAGGGAGGAAGCTCTTTGGAGCTATCTGCAATGCAAATGTAAATAGGATTCACTCTCAAAGACTGGAAGATTGAATGAAACAGGAATTCTTCCAGATGTGTGATATGAAAGAGTATTTATTTCCTCCTCTTTCCTACAGAGGTTTGCAGGATTTGAAATTCAGTATCTGTGGCCAAAGGAAAATTTAAATGGTCCTGGATATTTTCCTCCTTACATATGTTTAGAACAAGCATGATGGAGCAAGGGCATTCATATACTCTCCAGGATTTTTGCAAAGAGATGTTTTCCAGACCCATTCGATAGGTCATAAAAAACATTCGTATGAAGAACTCCAGTTACTGGTAAGAAAGCCCCCCCCTCCCCCCCCAATATTATACTACACAAATGT
>VZTL01068306.1:0-48164 GCA_013400535.1 Scopus umbretta | reverse complement strand
AAACCAAACCAAAAAACCCCACACCTTTGCTATCTAATACTTTGCAAAAGTGGAAGGAAGCACCACAATGGTTAACACATCCTGCAAACAACAAAGCTCTGTTCTGCCTTCGCACCGGCCACAGGTACCCGACTCGCGTCCCCTCACGCCCTTCGGCGCTCCCCTCCCGGTTTTATTCCGAGCAGTCACACAAGTGACTGGGGGCTCACCACAACCGCCTCTGGGGCCCACATTTTTTTTCTCCTCCTGATGAGCTCAGACACTGTTCGCATCTCTCACAGCCACCCCAAAGCTACTCGGCCGCTCTCCTCTAGAAGGAGCTTTGCTGCACCGCGCCACCCCTGCCTCGGAGGCTCTGGGGGGCATTTCACAAACCCAGGAACAGACAACATGCACCCTTCAGGCGCAAGTCCTCCGTTCTGCCTCCAAAGACATGTCCCTCTGTAACAAGCTCTTTCTTCAAGTACCACCAACACTCTCGTTTAGGAAAAGCAATGCAAAGCAGCACAAACATACACAAAGCAAATCTTTCTTGCAGAGCAACAAAAGATAGTGTTTATTTGGGGGTTTTGTTGTTGTTTTGTTCGTGGGTTTTTTGGTTGTTGGGGGTTTTTTTGGTTGTTTTGTTGTTTTTTTTTAAACCAGCCTTGAGTTCCAGCACAAACTGGTGCACAGGTTTTAATTTTTACTTTTCTAGGATTGACAAACGCTTGCAACGTTTGCCCAAATCGAGCTACTATTTCTGTCCAAGATAATTTTTCAGGGACAGCAGAGAAAATGTGGAGTCAGAAGGGATACAGAGACAGAAGATGAGGAACACAGCAAATGTGCATTTACACTAATACTCTAAAGCACAATAAATCTACCGCATACCTACCTGGATACCAAGATGTTAGCCGATTTCTAAAAAGTCATCAAAATTGCATGAATGACAACAGCACAAAGGTGGGATGTCCTCTATAATGCAAACGCTCTCACTGCAGGCTTGTAAAATCTTGGCAAGCCGAGTGGTCCACAGATGTTAAATAATATTAGATCACTTCAGGGAAAGATCATGAAACACCGCTCTGTCAGATTCGCAGCTGCTGTTCTATGGGTTTTCAGACAGTTTCCAATTAGAAAGAAGGGACACGGTTTTAACGGTAAGGCTGAGTAACCGCTATTGCAAACTGCAAAGGGAAGGGCTGTATCCTCCATATCTTGATGTATTGGGTGAAAAGTTTCCAAAAGAGACATGTAAGCCAAAATACAAGGTAGGTTTTGGTAACGGCTGCAGTTCGTTTCTTGGCTCTGACTGAGAAAAAATAAGTGAAAATGAGTAACCTGAATACCAGACTATGTAGTACTACTACAGGTCCCTCCTGCACATCTACGAGTTTTAATGACTGTTCTCGCACAGAATTTTGCAAAATTCTGAACTTTCTATGCCTTAACAGAACATGAAGAAACTGTGGAGACTAAGAAATCCTTGGGTGGCTCTACTTTTAATCATAACATAAACCCCCCTGGTTTAAAAATAGCAGACTGGAGGAAAGTAATAAATTTGCTGGCTTGCTGAAAGACATAGAGAATACAAACAGCCTGGGAAAGACTGTTTCAATAAAAATTGAGGCAGCCACCCTAAGTTTTATGAAAACTCATACAGTAAGATATTTACTAAAGTCTATTGGTTAGAAGAAGAGCTTTAAAATTCAAGGCAGAAGCCTAGTAAGAATTAATAGGCAAGCAGTAGAACAAAGGAAAGGAGAAAGAGACAGACTAGCAATTCTTCAGAAGAGGAAGATATGGGGGAAAAAAAACAAAACAAAACCTTTGATTTAAAGAAATAGGTAAAAGGGAAACCCCAAAGATGTAACAAGCAGGCTTAAAAAATATTCCAGTGAAAACATAATGTCAGTGATGAGAACAAATACTACCATTGTTTGGAACAATCTAGACAAAATGTATGCTAATATTGTTTACACGCTATCATGCTGGGGTTTTTTCTAGAGGAAAACTAAACAAACCCCCATTGATTCTTTTATATTGTTGCTCCTGCTGCTTCCTGTGTACCACTGCAGTAGCAGCAACAGAACTGCAAGGGTAAGAAGAGATAGCCTTGAAAGAATGGCAACGTCTGACAAAAAGGATGCTCTACCTCTGGAGTATGGTCAACGTTTCCAAGGAAGAGCAGGTAGAAAAGTCAGGTGTTACAGTGAGATCCTCCCTGGGGCTGGTCTATGATCTAGATGCAGTTTAAGTATACTGTTGGAAAGGTGGGGACTGGAAAGGTTAATACAGAATAAAAATAAATAAATTAAAAAAAAAACACCAAAAAAAACCCTAGAGTAATTCAAGAGATACATGCATAAAAACTGGTGCTGGGGAAACTCTTTCACATTCTTATCAAAGATGCCCAATCTACTGTGATGTTGTATTTTCCAGGTAGATCCACATGTGAGCTCTAGTGCTGAATTCTTACCAGGGCAAAGACTATGTGTATGCATGACAAAAGGCAGAGTGGGGAAGGGAAATACGCAAATGACTTAAAGCTGAAAATATCCCCACCACACCCAAAAAACCCAAAAAAGTACAAACCTGACAGCATAAATTTAAAGGCTAGATTGATATCCCTTAGATATGTTAGGTCCTAGAAGTTTGACATAGCATATTCCATAATATACTTTACAAGGTTTTCCTTAGGATGGTGACATGCTTCCGTGGACCAAAAGAGAGCATCCACATTCGAGAGAAGAACTGAAACAAGAACCCTTTTTTCTGAGCTTAGGGATTTTATGAGAGAGAATTTAAGGCAATAGCTTGAGGTTTCAAGCCTACGGAGCCATAAGATGTTAAAATAGTTTATTTTTGATAACACAATTCTTTCGTTCTTAACAAGCATTTTCTTATCATACTATGATAAGCCATAGCTTGAGTTTGAATGATTCCTTTGTTTCAAATGAAAGTGACTGCTATGGCTTGGGCATGAAAGCAAAGAGGATTCAATGAACTAGTTAATCGGTTCTGTCTTCTGTACACTGGTTCACATGTCCCGTGACATTCATCCTGTTCACATTCCACCACCATCCAGACAAGAGTCTCATTTCCAGCTTACCCAGCCTTGAAGGTTTGTAGTTCTAACCCAGCCACCTTTCCCTGCTTCCTTGAGAAAAACAGCTCATCGGCAGGTAACAATATGGTCAGAACAACATGTCTGGCAATACTGGTCCCTTCACGGGATACCATAAATTTGAAGATACAAAACACACAAATGAAAAGATTTGTCTAAATAGAACTATTTCAGATTTATTTCAACAAAGACTTTGGAACTTTATTATTATTGTTGGTTTTAAGTAGAAAAAAACCCTGATGATTTTGCTTAGAAGCATGTTTTACTGCTATTTCTTTTAGAAAAAAGTGATTTTTGTAATTACCTTTCTACATGAGCAAAAAATCTTGCTAGTACACAGCTAAGATTCTGTTGCTTAGTAGTTTTCATCTTTTTAAAATGAGAAAGTGTAAAAAGGGACTTATCATGGTCTCAAAAGCAGAGAGTGCATTATTTCTGCATGCTTTCAGAAACAATAATCTCATTTTTACCAGCACTAAGCTTTACAGTTTACAGGTCTGTGCAACTGTTTTCATGGCTCTTACAGGATTTGTAGTCACTTTTTTTTTTTTTAATATTCCTACTTTTCTTTCACAAAAATAAATGAATGTGTCACATACACGAGAATTCTTAAACCTTGATGGTACATTGAGCTTCACACAGAAGCACAAACACACCTTAAACCTCAAATTATTTACATGCTCAGGTGTTATGGATGCAAATAACACCTTGAAGCTATGATACAACTTACACACTTAAATCAAAACAAAGAAATTATTTGTGGCAGTAAAGTTTCAGGTAATTAATCTCTTAATATTGGGGCTATATAGGTGTTTTTTTCACCCTGAAATACCAGGACAGAAACTATCCGCAGTAAAGACTATTTGGTTCTAGATAAATGACGGTTAGAATTACTGTAAATTATTTAATGATTAATTTCTATTTAGGCAAGATATATCAACAGGTTTTATAGACGTACAGCATAACTAAAGAGGATCTTTTCAGAGCCTCAGCATCTCTTTCTGAGAACATCCTTCATTTCAGTGGGATTCAGCAAGGCAGTACTTGCCGCATCAGAGCAAATTGTGGAAGACCTAATGATTCTCACTCTTCCATTACTTCCATGTTGATGATGCTGTATGATTTTGCAGTTCTGACAACCTTATTTTCCTACACTTTAAAAGTAAGTCTCAAAATTTCATCACTTGCTAGCAGTTTTACTTTATATTGGAGTGACAGATTCTGTAAACTCTGCAAATCCTGTAAATGCTGCAAATTCTCTACTTTTAATTCAGAATCTTTCAAATGACGTCGATACTCATTCACGAATCAACGGGACTCAAGCCATGCATATGCGTGCATTTGACAGTATAAAGTGCTTTGCCTCTTACTGCTCTCCGAACACTGCTCTGCTGGAGCCTACTCAAAAAACAAAGCCAAACAGAAACCCCAAAATGAATCAGTATCAGAAATCCAGAACCTCTAACACTAAAGCTAAAGCCATTGATTTTTAGTGCAATATTGTCCCCCAAAGTTCTGACAGTTTGAACTACAAGAAGCAAAGCAGATTTTGCATTTGTTTATTCTCCTTAATACACAAATCCCAACCCAAAATCTGGTCCATGTGGCACATCAGCACAAGTACATTCAATAGGCCTCCAGAGAGACCCAATGCAGTGCGTCTGTGACCAGTCTTGGGGGTCTGGGTACAGCAGTAACTGCAGTGAAAAAAAAGAGACAATTATTTTGTGGGATAAAAGTAGAAAAGTGAATCCTTGTGAAGAAATTTAACAGAGAACAACTGATAATATTGCTTTCAAGCTATGCTTCCCAAGCCTACAATCTTCACCTACATGGACAGATATTACACAAGTTTACATGACTCTCCGGAGTAATAGCCATTTATAAAGCAGCTGAATAGACATGAGCAAGAAGAACATATGTGCATCTCCTTCACGAATGCAAAAAGAGGCCCAAAACTATGTATGAAACTCTCACGCAACCCAAGTTTTAATTAGTATATGTATTAAATAAACAAAGGGGTTATTTGCTTTCATTCTTAGGTTTTATCAAAATCTACCTTCAGGTTCTCACCTCTTCCTGAGCAGGACAGATTAATTTAACAATGCTTTGGATGAAGCACTCCATAATGCAAAAAGATACAGAAACCATTCCCCGCCCCGCCAACCTGTCCCATGATTTATTAAATTGGAGCAAACAAAGACTGCATCCTCCTGCTGATACAACAAAGGATTAGATACCAACATGGATAATGGAAAACCCTAAATCTACCAGATTGAACTTCAATAAACAAACAAATCCTAAGGCATATTAACTCTCTGCACCTTTCTAGCTGAAGTAGGAAAGAGAACATCCCTAAGTTACATCATGACTTTCCTCCTGTGTTTCTTACACGCTCCTGTGATCCACTCCACAGCAGACATTCTCAGCAGAAAAGTGGACTAGGCAGACTGTTGGTCTGAAATAGGTACTGAATTAATGAGTTATTTTCTGCCAAGTCCAAATGCAAAAGGTGGTCTGCCAGAGAATTCCATTGAATTCTTTCCCCTTAACATGCCCCATCCCAGAGCCATTTTTTGAAGACATTACATGACATAAATACACCTACTTATTATACAAGCACAATAGTATTTTATCTGATTTATAGATTCTGCTGAGTCTCTCACTACATAAGCCACAAATGTATGAGTGATAAATTACAGGGATGCATGAGATTACAGACCACAGGGGGACATGTTGTCAAAGACACCAAAGGAAGGTGCAATACGCATGCATGCAAAACGGTTAGGGAAAAGGAAGCTGTCTCTTCACATGGGTGCTGATTTGAGAGCTGGAGGGTTTTAGGGGGGAGGAGAGAAGGAAGAGAAGAAAGGGAATACTCACTCTGAGTTCTAGGGTTCAGACAAGCATCAGTAACATCAGAAGCAAGGGTATCTCCTGATGTGCCTCAGCAGACCTCTGCTCCCTTTGCAGAGTTATCCTAAGTTATACACACTGAAGGACTCTTCTTCTTGATCATCCAAGCCATCGGGCAGTGATCTGTATCCTGCTCGCTCCATCTGCAAGGAAGGTTGCCTATACGACATGACCATTTATTGTCTCTTTCTTACCCCCATCTCCCCTGCTTGCCAAAAGCTACATGCACCAAGTCCAAGCTAAAAAGCCCAGCTGGAAGTCAGAGTGTGTTAGCTCAGCTCAAGCTTTGCCATGGTGCGCTGACACAGCTTCTGCACAGGCACTGTTTTTTCTCTATGGCTCGAGACAGAAGCAGCCTATGTTAATGTTATTCACTCGCATACCTCGATATACCTGCCAGCAAATACATTAAAAAAAAAAACAAAACAAACAAACAAACCAACCCCCAAAACCAAAAAAACAACAGAAGCTGAGGTCCTCCAAAGACATAAGAAGTTGTCTATGCCATTAATATATGAGGCAGAGGTGTCTATGGACGACTGCTGCCAAAAACTGCTTCTTTACAAGGTACAGGTTGGAAGTTATCATAATAGCCATGCTACGGTACTTCCGTAAGTCAGGCTGACAGGACAGGGGGAAGAAAATTCCACACTGCTCTACGACAGAAGAAAGCGCACACAGAGAACCCTGTAAGATCCATAAGAGCAAGTTTATGCCTTTAAGATCAAACCAGTCCATTACTCTGTACCCTCTGTACAACATCTTGCCTCTCACCGATCAACACTCTCAAATACACAATTTCAAGGGAAAATTGGCAGAGTTTTCCCCAGGTCAGGGGGCTGTCAAATCTAGCAGCCTGGGCAAGTGTAATAAATACGCTGTGGACAAGAAGTTACAAGATTCTGCCTTAGTTACAAACTCTTATCTGCCATCCCATTCCTTGGAAACCACTGCCACTTCGAGCAGTCTTTCCCACCAAGAGTGAAAGTACCAGTGGCATCTAGCAGAAGGGAAGACTTGGCTTAGGGAACGGAAATGAACTAAGCATTAAAATAGCACTATAACGACATATACATGACCGTCCTGGAAACGTTGAGATATACTTAAACAAAAAGAATCTCCCAAAGGCTCCACATTAAAGCTATGACCCATGAAAACAATGGAAATTAAATCACATCTTTTCACTTTTCAGGAAGTGATCCCGACCATCCCAACTCAACAGCAGCAACGGTTGCTCATCTAAGATGAGCTTGTGGCATCAGTCTTGGTTCTAGCAATCAAGTGCCCCGCCGACTGCCTCCGTACACAGAGGCTGAAGAGCTCTGGCATCTTCAGCAGGGCAAATCTGTGGATGAGCCTCAGTTACGCACAGGACCAGCCCAGCAGCTGTTCAGGCTGCACGTTCTCTCAGGACAGACAGCAGGCTGTAGCTTCCAGAGTTACTAATCTGCCACTTTTCAAGAACACTGAACACATTTAGAATTAAACAGGAAAAAAAAAAGCTATGGATTATCCTTCTGTAAACACTTCAGACACTCTGCAGCCAGCCAGCCGCTGACTGCAAGTCCAGGTGTTTTGCTGTGAGCAGACTTTGGCTCCAGAACATCATTAGGAAAACGCTGCTGTGCTTTCCAGCTCATTTGGCCAGGGCAACGGAGGCTGGTAACTAATGCCGACAACTGTCTCAGTTGAGTGAAAGACTGGTACAACTGTGGGGCTCTTCCAAGGCTGTCTTTGCTTTCCAAGTTTGAAGAGGTATGGTCCCTTGTCGATGCTGTGTGCCAAAGGCATACCTGGAGACCAAAAGCCTGCATTCTCCTCTGGGGCTCCAAGACTCTCAAACATCTTTCAAAGAGAGATGAAAAATCCACCTAATAAATATGGAAAGAAACACTCTCACAAAGCTAAGTACAAGAGTTAGAGGAAGTACTGGAGGGACCGAGGTAGATTTTCAACATTTTTGTCATTTCTTTTTTCCATAATAATGACCAAAATTTACACAATAGTAAAAGACTTGCATGCAAATGCAAACATCACTATAATCCCTGTTAACAAAGCACACAGAGAAATTAAAGCAAGCTTAACTAAGCAGTGTTTGTGAATATTAATGAGCCTAAAAGCTAAATCCAAGCTTTAAAAATTTAAAGTAAAAAGAGGATTGTTTTCAGATTAACTTGTATTTAAACTGGATGCTTTGCATGTGAAACGCAAGGAAGAGAATGAACTATCTTGCCCTAGAAAAAGCATTAAAATGAGGTTAACAAAGCAAGATCTTTGAAAATTCTAAATATCTGGATATATGCAGCTTTTAAGCTGATACATTGAGCTATGCTCAGATGTCACTGGACAGTAGCTCATTCCAAATCTCCACATTGCATTTTATTGTAGCGATCAAAAGAACACATACTTTTTTTTTTTTTCCTTACTGTCCTAGTACCCAACACAGTAGTGCTTTTCCACCTGACAAGTAAGAGCAATGCATTCACCACCCACAGAAGTTTAGAACAAACGTGGAACGGCTTCCACATCTCACAGAGACAGTTCAAGCTTGATTTTGTGAATGTTGAACATCCCTTGCATCAAACTGAACGCTTTGAAATCCTACCAACGTCAGGGAGGAACAGAAAGCACGTCAGGTGGGATTCATCTAAATCTTAGATGTTTTTAACAGACACCCATATCATTTCTGCTGTCTTTACAGTTAGCTAAGAGAAACTGGTACTTTTATTCTGAACGTCATCTCATCCTCATGTAGATGCCTAGGTGAGATGAATCATCCTTGAGAACCACCTATTCCTCTCCTCTGGCTCTAAAGGGAGCTGAAGACTCACCCCAGCGCAGCTATCTACAATGCAGACATGCGATAGTAAGCAAGATGAATCTCACCCTTCATGTCTCATGGTTCAGAAGCCCAAGGCACCCTATCCATACACCGAAGTTTGACCAAGACATTAAAAGTACCAGCTCAATTCTTAAAACAGCCATGTTCTTCCATGACCAGATTCCCCTCGTCCTAAACCAACGTAGCCGCGTTACCTTCATTACTTTTTTGGTTTTGTTGTTTGGGGGGGGCGGGGTGGTTGGTGGTGGGTTTTGGGTGGCTTTTTGTTTGTTGTTTTTTGTGTTTGATTTTGTTTTGTTTTGCTTTTTAAATAAAGGATTTAACCCCCACATGAATTTAGTTCATAACTGTAGCAGATTAAATGCTTCTCATTGAACTGAGGACCACCACCAGGGAGGACAGGCTGAACCACCTGACATCCTAACGAAAATATCTGTCTGCTCTACTTTATGTTTGGAAACCTACAGTCCATAAGGCAAAATCCATATACTGTTTAATATTGGTAGGTGCAAAGTGGACAGTAGAGAATGAGACGAGAATTGCAGCAATCTCTGAAGAAAGTTACAGGATTAGAAGATGGTGATTGCGCTCACCAGATACCAACGCCAGGCATTCCCAGGAGTGCCCAGGTGCCAGAGCAGCAGGGAGCATCCAGGTTGAGGCACGGGAACTCAGACCCTTCACCTGTCCGTGTAGGCACGTCCAGAGTTTCAGGGAAAAACATAAAAGTAGTCACCAGGCAGCCTCAACCGTATCCTAACGTCGCCTTATAGATCCGCTCCGAGCCCAAAGGAAGCAAATTCATTTTGTAGGGGCAAAGGACCCATGCAGAGCCCTTCTGCTTTTACGTCTTTCTGTTTCGATGGAAGACAGCAACCCTAAAGAATGAACTAATAGTTAAAGAAAATAAATCATAACGAAACCCCTAAACCACAACAATCTCGGGTCAGTCAGCTTCTGTGAACCCACCTCTTCCTCCTGTCCCTCCCAGCACCCCCACCCTACCGCCGCCCCCTCTGCTCCGGCTGCGGGAGCACAGACCGCTGCAGCCTGCAGTATTCAGCTTCAACAGAGATCAGCGGTTACTGGCGTTCCACCGCTTCATGAACTTCTGCTCAGACACTGGAAATAAGAATCCCCTGTCTAGAGCGAAATTGTATGAAGACAACAAAAGATAAATAAAATGATAAAAAAATACATGATGAAGTGAGCAAAGCAAGGCTTCCCCCCACTTCTGTCAAAGCCCTAACCAAAGGGGAATTCCCGTCCTTCCCCTGCAGAGATGAATGCAGCCGAGAACTGCGACCTTCAGGCTTAAAGCTGGAATTTACCTCTTGCATTCGTGCACAGATAGGCTAATAGTTTGGATCCCAGCCAGAATCACGGATGCGTATATCCTAAAACACAACTGCTAACATGTTTGGCAGCCTGCGCGGCGTCGGTGTGAATAAGGCTTCCCCGCCGATTGGTCTCCAGTGCAAACCAAACCTGCACAATAAAACACGCTCCGGCACCGCCCAAGTTCTGCATTCCCCTCCCTGGGAAAGGAGCAGGATTTAAGGGCAGCAGCTTTGCCAAAGCTTTACTACCTCCCCCACTAGCATCCAGCATCCAGTGACACAACATCCAGGTGCTGAAAGTTACATCTGCTCAAAGCCAGCTCATTTATTTCAGTCCTGACAAAAGCAGTGACATTTGCCAAAGTTTCAGTTTAATTCATCCTAGGCTGAGAAGCCCCATTCCCTAGAGGTAAATATTGCTGTCTAACGAGGAACGGTCACGCACAATTACACTGTAAGGCAGCAAATGGCTGAGGATCTTCAGAAAGCTGATTTGTTAGACTAATTCCTGGAGGTAAGGACTTCGGTAAGCGATAGCTCAAAATGCAATTTCAACACTTCCTAGGGGATGCTACAGAAAGGATCCTTGGATCTTCCTTGAGAAGAAAAAAGGTACAAAATAAGGGCTGAGTGAGAAAGTAACCTGAGCCATCTCAACTCTTTACCTATGGTTTTTTCCACAGGAGGAAGGAGGTTCATTTAAAAAGCACATTTTATGAGCGGCAGTAGGAGCTTGCCTCCAGCTCCAACAGCTGATCTCTTGACAGAGCAGCCCACCTCTCCTCCTGACCGGCAGCTCTCATCTACCTCCAAGGCTGCGTTCAGCTGAGCCAGGCTGCAAGCAGGAAAATACCTGTTAACGTGGTGCTTTAGTCCAGGGCTGCAGGGCTGCCTTCCAGAGCAGCGTCACGCCTGCGCTCCTGCTCTACAGAGCCAGAGCAGCTTTCTGCTCCCGCTGCTGCCACGGGGGCCCAGCTGCAGTTCCTAATGCATGTCATCATTTCTTGTAAGGGTCATCCAGCACCAAGTTAGGACAAAGTGGAAAAGCAGCCACGCAGATTTGTGTTCTGTAATAAAGATAGCCCAGAAAATAACAGTGTATCGCTGAAGCAGGACGTGCAGTAGCTCTGCCCTCTGAAGAACAGCTCTCCTTCCCCCCAAGGTACTGTGTCTTGCATCTCACCCCATTCTTCCCCACCTTCAAAATGCCAATACATCCCTATGAGGAACTTTCTGGCCCTTGAACAAAAACTATCTCAGTCTCATGTTAATGTTGCAGAGCTTCTGAACTTTTTTGCTTTACACCCATTAAGAAATATTTCAGTTCAAGAGCACCTTTCGGGGTAGAAGAGGGTGGAGGGGAAGAAAAAAAGAAAGAGAAGGAAAGGGAACAAGAAACCCCCTTAGCAAACCCAGTAGCACAGACTTCTGTAATTGATCCAGGAGGGAGATGAAACCATAATTAATCCATTCGGGAGATGGAGATGTCTCAAACGTACTTTTTTGGGGAAGGGGGGGCGGGGAGCACCTGGTTATGTTCACTTTACAAACAAGCAAAAGCTAATTGCTTCAGAGTGCCAGCAAAGTCTATCCAGGGAATACATCCTCTTATCTAATGCCACCTGCAGCAGGACTGCGCTGCTCTGAATTATAGCCAAGATCAAAGAGCATCTGTGCATAGCATTATTGTATTTCTTCTCCCCTCTCTCTGTTCCACGAGACAGGTTTGTATTTCTGATCACTCTGTCAGCTAAATTGGTACTTTTAATTGCGAGACATTCCCACTTCTCACCTTCCTCCCCACACACCACAGAGATGCAAAGCTCAACCTATCCGTCGTGGTTTACAGCAGCAGGGAATGTGACAGTTTCCAAGCGGCAGCTCGGTGCAGGATCGACTCCTTACAAAGCAGCTGCTGCCAGGTAGCTTTTCTGTCAACGTACAGACCAGCATCTGCAATTCATACACTCACTGATTCCCACTTGCTACAGCTAATAAAGGGCAGATTAGATATAGAACAGCATTAATTAGTTATAAATTGAAATTAATTACCATAATAATGAAAGGATGCATGAATATAAAGTTTGCTTCTTTTACAGTGGTATTTACAAAAGACAGATTAGTAAGGTAATTTGTGTTAGATTTTTTTACTAACAAACCGATGAGGAATTCGGAACGCCGTGCAAGAAAACAGCTACTCGGAGGCATTAATTACCAGATCACTACAAACCTAACACCTTCAGGAGGATGGAAACACCTCTGAGAACCAAGCGTCATAAAGCAAAAAGCATGGAACACTGCGTAACTTGTCTGTTAGGCGTGTGCCCAAGGTTACCTGGCTTTGACCCTCTTCCGTTGATTTAAAGTGCATCTGTGTTGCTGGGAGTTGAAGCCGCACGGCAGCTGGCAGAGCGTGCTGCCCGGGAGCAGCGGCAGCGGTGGAGAAGGACCGGTACGAGTGCCAGCTCGCAGGACCTTGGGTGCCTTCTCGGGCAGCCCAGCTCCCACCGCAATCTGTGCCGAAGCATCGGTAGCCAGCAGCGACCACGCTCCATAGAGCCCCATCTCTAGCTGTGCCTCTGTAGGTAACTGTCTAGCAGGCACTATAGCAGAGAAGGAGCTCACAAAGCTATCAGTAGTAAAACACAGAGGAGAGTACCGCACAAAAAGGCATCCTATGCCTTGGAGGACAGATCGCGTTCTCCACGTCTCTGGTTGATTTAAGATAAAAGAAAGTCTTTGGAAGTTAGTCAGTGGCATGCCTTCCGTAAGCCAGTTTAACACTTCCAATCTCCATGGCTGGCTGGCAGTCAGCAGTTTTACTTGCAACGCGTTGAGCTTATTCATCACCCTCTGCTTTACTAGGCTTTGCAATTTATTTGGTAACACCAAAGCACTCGGCACCTTTTTACACAGCATGGCAGCGGGTTGCAGCAGGGGCAAAAAGGATGAACCCGGCCTTTCGATCAGCGGCAATCGGCAGGACTATGACCAATGCCCAGTGGTCCCCGCTGCCTGCGTGGTCCACCCCACGCATCAACCCCGTGCAGTAGCTATATGCTACTCGCAGACAAGGCCAATGACAATGATTAACTCAGGAAGCTTATCTTACGATAGCAACAGCCAAAACATACACGCTTTTGTGGGTAGATCAGACTCCATGGTGAGAAAAGGCTGACAAAACCGACTTCACACAGAGGAGGGGCAGGCAGGCACAGGAGAGAAGCAACTGTTGCTACAGGTGCCTGGACTTGCACTCACATCTAAGGCTTTCTGAAAAAGTATTTGGTCTACATTGGGAATCCACTGGACTCAAGTCACAAGTAGGACCTCACACTAGATCCCCTCAGCATAACAAGCCATGCATGTCGTGAGCCAGAAACCTCGGTACTGTCAAACCAAAGGTAATGGTTGCTCATCAGGACACTGAAACAGAGTACGAAATCCACAGTAACGTTTTTTTTAAAGATGAAGCTGTGACTTTTACTTGGTTCAGCTGGCAGCTTATGGGACAGCAAACTTCCTTCCTAGAAATATTTCTTCCTAGAATATTTGAACAAATTTCATGTTCTACAGTGATAACAGGAGTGGCTGCAAATAATGTCAAGGGCAGGGGTGGTGGTGAGGTTTTAAACTATGCTTATCTGACCAGGGAAGATGCACCTACATATTGCTGCCGAGGGACAAGTCAGCACTGGCATAAATAACATGCCATGTAAAGCAAGCATAACTTTCCATCGATTCTGTGAAAGGCCTTTTAGTCCTGAAAGTGCAAGTTTGTACATACTTCATCCATTTACCATCCCTAGTGGGTTTTGTATTAAGTTAAATGTTTACATAGTGCTTTGAAGATGTGAAGTACTGAAAGTGGCAAGTCTCTCATTAGATATCAAAGATCTAGCTATAGCTTCTAGAGAGTAAGCGGATCCATTAGCGAAATATTTGGTTGCATTAACACTGTGACAAAGTAGACTGGTTAAATGTCATTTTTTTTTTCCCATAGTAGATAGACAGGAAAGTACAGAATCACACTCAGATTTGCTCTTGGAAGAAGCAGTCCACAACAGGATTATTTTACCGAAAGTATTACCTTGTTGGTTTTTGGGAGGAGCATTGTCTTTCTCTTAAGGAGCAAGTGTTGGACATAGCTAGAAGTAAGACACTAGAGATGACAGAGAACTGCTGTAAACTGTTATGGCACTACAGTGTCTTTGATTTAGGCCTCTTTTACCAAAGCTAGATTCTGCTGACTTTGCTATTCCCGACTCCAGAAGCGCACAGGTTATGTACAACTGAGACGATACTTGGAAGATACAAAGAAGAGACTGCCCTGAGAGACAAGGGGCATGATTTGCAGCGTTACAGTTTCAGTAGTTCTTTAGTACCCATATCGAATGTGAATACTTTTCTGCAGTGGAAATATGCCCTGGATTACTGATTCTTTGTGTTTCAATAAAACATTCAAAATCATTTTGGAGGATTTTTTTCTTTTATCATGTTATTCTGAGATTCTTGAAGATTCCCCTTTTACAAGCCTTCATCAAAATGTTTGCCATCTTCACCTGCTGCCAACTGAAGTTGGTAAGCGGCCCATTACTTTCCCAGGATCTGTATTGCAGTCTCTAAATGCCAAGACAGGGAAAAGAAAAAAAAACCACCAAACCAAAACAATAGGCAGCAGATTAGCACTGCCACCAAGCAAACTAAAAATATGCCACGGTAGACATAATAAAGGGGAAAAAAATGAGTGGAAAAGACATTGACATAGCAGCAGAGAGGCAGTTCCAGCTTCTTGGGCACATCTGGCTAATAGAAATGACTCTCTACCACTAATTTATTTATCCTAGTAAAGGACAGAAGACCAGAAGCTGATTTTGCAGGAAGTAGCTACATAACGCATGGCCAGGGATCTAAAGACATGTGTCACTTTTGCCGTTTGTGGACATTTTCCCAGGTTAAATCTGGCAGGCCAGAATGTCCCTTCAACCACTGCAAACAACAGTCCTAGCCTTCTGACCTGCCAGGGACAGCAAGGGTTAATACCCCTTTCTCAGATGTTTTAGATGTGCTGTGAAATGCAAGAAAATGGTTACCTTGCGCCGTGTAATGAAAATAGGGATTGGAGAGGTTTCCCCCCCTTATTAACTCTGAGCAGTTATTTTATTTACTACTACTTCTTTAAAATATCCCCACATATTTTGACCGTGGGGCTGGGGCTCTAATTTTTGTTTAGATTGGTTGGATTTTGTGGCCTCATCCTAACCCTCTCCCCACAAACTGCAAATGTGGCTTTGGGAATCTGTACAGCTCTTTAACAGCTCACAAAGGTTACCAAGATAATGCATCCAAATCTCTTAAGCAATGTCACAGCTCTAAAATACTCAGGCTTATTTAGACAGTGCTTTTAAAAGAAGATAAAGATTTAAATTTCGATTATTTAAAATGTAATTTTAATCTTTTTATATAAATGCTAATAAAAAAAAAATATCCGGGGAATATCTTAGGGAAGGGGGGAGAAGATAAAGCAGAAATTGTTCTGTGGGAACTTTCTCCTAGCTCCCTGAAATATGAGCTTTAGTATCAACAACCCCAATTACTGCTACAGTGTTTAATTAGCCTTTGGTTCGCACTATAAATTGGCTCAAGGTTTTTATCAAGGTGTGACAGTGATCCTCAGATACCTACAGTTGAATTTGTTTGCATGCCAATTACCAGAGTTACTTAAATCTGTTTTCAGATTTGACCACCAATTTGAAAAAAATCATAGCTCGTACAGCACTTCCACAGGACAGAAAATGAAGAGAAGGAACAAGGCAATAATCACCAGGAACGAGCTGCAAGAACGCGGCACTATTCAGTGCATTAGTTGATTGTAGTGTCCCACGGACAAACCACCAGAGCCGCTCCGCAGACGGCGCGTGGCCGTTTAAAGTGCTAAGGGTCCTGCATCTCCAAGAGGGTTCGGACAGCCTAGAGCAAAGGAAAGCAGCAAACATACACGATGGAGATACAGGAGTTTCACTTCAGCCCTGTGCCGACAGCAGGGTAAAAGAAATCGAAGATCAGCTAGCAGCGAAAGCAAGCTTGAGAGCCCATGAGTTTGACAACAGGTAAGTGGAAAAACTCACATTTAGGCAGAATGGCAAGAGGGGATGAAGGCACCGTGAAGTTCTGCTGAAGGGACTGCTATGAGAAGCAGCTTCAGGGTTGTGTTGTTATCAGGTACAACTGCTCCAGCTGACTCATGTATAGCAGGGAATAAAGACAATGGAGGAAGGCTCTTCTCACTGGTGTCCAGTGAAAGGACAAGAGGTAATGGGAACAAGATGAAATACAGCTAGTTCCATTTAAACAGCAGAATGAATTTGTTTTTATCATAGACTTGATTGAACACTAAAACAGGTTGTCTAGAAAAGCTGTAAAGTTTCTATCCTTGGAGACATTTAAAACTAGACCAGGCCGAGAACAACCTGCTCTAATTGACCATGCTTTGAGAAAGATGGTTAGACTGAAGCATCTTTAGAGACACCTTCTAACCTTAGCAATTCTGTTACTCAATACCATCTGGGAAGAAAGGGAGAGGACCTTGAACCCCTCAGGAACCAGCTCCTCCCAACTCAATCTCTCAAAAGCAGAGGAAAGGACTCAAGATACCTTTAAGATGTAGAAGGCTCTGAACATGAACTGCTACCTCTCTTTCACTATAACCCCAAGCTCTCCTATATCTTTTAGCACCCCATCCTTTTAAAACCCAATTCTTTCCTATCAGATATGGGAGCATTATATCCACCCAACTTCATTTTTCCTTTAGCTCCAT
This sequence comes from Scopus umbretta, assembly GCA_013400535.1. Taxonomy (NCBI): domain Eukaryota; kingdom Metazoa; phylum Chordata; class Aves; order Pelecaniformes; family Scopidae; genus Scopus; species Scopus umbretta. Next base: position 31,140 of record VZTL01068306.1, on the reverse strand, counting down.
TTTCAACAGCACCTTCCCAAATCCACAGTGAATGTCACATGTTAATGAAATAACTCTCCAGAGAATGAAAGCTGCAATGCAAACATGAACATCTTTATGAAACATGATTTTTGTTTCCGGAAAATTTCCCTCAGGAGAAAAGCCATGGTTTAACGGCTCCAAATTAAGCTCAGTAGTGCCTCCTCACATCTCTGAAAGCCTCTAGACAGTCTATATAAGCACACAGATTTTTGTAATGCCCACACTGGCCATTTAAAGGGAAGTTCTTAGACCTGCAAGTATAATATAGAGCAGGCATGCCCTGTATCTCAAACTTCAATTTTCATGATAGCATCTGGTGAGATGCTAGCGATGGAGAGGAGTGGGGAACTCAGCACACGACAGTGCTATCAAGCGAGCACAAGGTTGTATCGGGTTCTTCTCTTCCTGAGGGGAATTAGGAGCTCAGAAGTTGCTGCAAATAGCAGTGACTGGCCTGGTCCTCCTCCAAATAATCCATGAAAAAAAGTCACAAACTAAAAATTGCAACAAGAAGCTTTCTATGGTGCATTGCAGACATATTTCAACTTCCTACCACATCTGAGCTATATGTACAGCATAGTTGAAGCTACAGGGTTCATTCAGCCTGTGACCTCTTCCCCGAGACTGATGATTTCTGCTAGCTGTTACGACATGGCCACTTGTTTGCATTAGGTTTCCGTATACAAGGAAAAATGCCTTTCTCACTGCTTGAGCTGGCTTTTGTTTTACGTGAAGGAAAAGCAGCAACAAAGAGAGTCATCTGAAACTCCCCGGCCAGAGCTTTAATAGACTTTCACCTGCTGCGTAGCAGGCACGGAAGGCACATACTTCCAAGAGGTTAAAAAAGCATAATGTGCCCACAGCTGAAAACAGCTATCCATCTGCAGCAACGGGAACCAGATAAAATTAGGGTGGAGCACATATATATATACACACACATCTCTCTCTCTCTCTCTCTCCCATATATAGGGGTAAAATCACAGGTCAGCTCTGAACTGAATGCAAGCCAGAATGGCATTGCACTAAACAGGTGCATTTATTTTTACATCAGAGTATAGGAATTGATAAATCACTTCCACACAGACCACAAGAGACCTGTCAGAGAGCAGTGACTTTCAGAGGTTACCAGTCGAGCCTAGGATCAACCCTGCAACTCTGGATTTAAAGGACAAAACCCCATACCTCCCATCCAGAGCGATGCTGCACATTAAGCAGCTGCGGCGGCAGGAAGAGTAGCAGCATGCTTTTAATTTACATTCTTTATGATCCGTATCAGTCACTGCAGAGAGACTGGCATTTTTTCTAATCTTCCTAAAAAAGGCCTCATCCCAAACATCATTATATCCAGCAAGTGGCCGCATCACGAGGTGTGGGCAGAGCAGAGGAGAGAGCAAGAGAGCATCCCAGAATAAACTACGTCTATCATTTTCTCCACCTCTCTGCCGATCTCGTCGAGTACAAATCGGACCAATTCCTGCTAATGCAGGGACTCGGAGGGAGCTGTCGGGGCCAGCTTTCTCATCTGCCTTGCATTCACTGCAGGAAGGACGATGTTGCTACCAGTGCAATGAATATTCTATCAGCTGCTGTCTGGGCGCTTTAGCCATCTCCTGACCCACGCTGACCTTCCTCTGTTGCTTACTGCCCAAGTCAGCCCCCCCAGATTGGAGAAATAATTGGGTTTTTAAATCTGTTATTACATAATACTACAAGAAACATTGAAAGAAAACTCATTTCTACTTTTTAACTGGTAAATAACCTTTTTTTCTTATGTAACTAGAGAAAATTAAGAGTGGGAGATTTTTTAACAAGCAAAGTTCAGTTTCAGACAGGATGAAGTTGGCACAAGTACCGCTACAGGCTTACAAAGGGGGAATAAAAACTAAGACCACGTCAACTACTTTTTGAATTCCACCCTAAACTGCCAGGCTTAAGGAAAACAAGTTCAGATCTGGCTTTGCGCATTACTGTTTCTATGACAGAAGCAAAGGTCTGCAGAAAGATTAGCACATTAAGCATTCTTGGGAGTTAAGTATTATTATTCGCACTTTACAAATTTAAGAAAGTAGAAGTGATTTGCCCAAAAGCTGTAAGACCGACAAGGACTCAATTGAATACACAGCCCACAGCCTCTCCATCTGGTGCTCTTCTATCTAACCGACAATACTCTTTTAGGCTACTACCAGTGAAAGAATAATGCAATCTGGATTTTTATTTTTTTTTTAATCTTGCTGCGTTTTCAAAGAGGAAATAGACCTATACCGGAAAACGCTTACATTGATTGTTTGTGCCGAGTCCCAAATTAGATAGAGAAATCCTCATTTGGATAAACCAAAAACAGTCTCATCTTAATTTAACGTTGCTCTGTAATGAACAAAAAGATCAAAGACACTAGAGAGTTTTGCCAGGCTATAATAGAAGTTGAATTAAATTCAGAATTTCCGGGCCAGGAAAAATTCAAACGTGAAAATATTTCTCTGCATCCCGAATCAGAGTAAGGAGTTTAATTTCTTTTAACCTCTAAAATAGGACTTGTCAAACACTGTTTTGATAGTCTTTTTAATCAAAATGACACATTTTGATATTTCTGAAACACTTATTTCAGTTCTCAAAGCTGCAAGTCAGCTTGCTGTTAAGTGATGTTTTCGCACCGCAACGCGGAGCTCCCATCTCGTCACAGGCTGGCAGCACCGCCTCTCCATGGATGCCCCGTTACAGCTCTGGTGATCTGTCGGAAGGCTGGAACATTATTGCAGGAGATGAAGCTCAAGCCTTGGGTCTGTAAGCTAAGCTCTCAGCAGCCTCACAAGTCCTAGACAGTAAGGAGTTCACAGCAAAATAAAGCCACAGACAATTTTTCCAATTCAAAAGGAAAACACTGGAAGACAGTTCAGATGCTTCAGTCCAAATACCACGTACTGACCACAAAAAAATTATTCTTATTTTTCTTTTCTTTAAAGGGGAAGGGGGAAGAGCTGCTTGCTTGTTTTCAAGAGTCTAGGCTTAAAACTTCCACAGAGAAACTGTCTTTGCAGATATTGCACTTTCTACAGTAAGATAATTATGAATAATTCCCAAACATTTTTTTAGGTAAAACTGTAAATTAACTTGTATTTGAACTGTTCATTGCAACTTCTCCTCCCCTCAGTGTTTCTTTAGGGCTGGGTACTGCTTGATGGGCCACAAGCACCCCCCACAAATAATTCCAATAGTCATTAATCTTCCAATTGCCTTTTTTTGTCTTTTCTGTCTGTTCTGAGGCAGACCAGCAAAAATATCTGAAGAAGCTACAAATACCAACAAGCAATGCCAGAACAGAGAAACATAGCTTGGAAATCCAGCAAGCATAGATACTCATGTAAGCTCTGGGAGATCTGCTTTTATTCACTTTTCCTATCATACCGGGAGGAAAGATCAAATGAATTTAAATACATGGAGGAAGCTTCCAGAACTAACATAAAATATTGCAGTCATCGAGGTTTTGGTAATTAGCACAACACTGTGCATCGCATGGGATTGAAAAAAAGGCCACGTAGCATCTCAAGCCCTTAACTACCATTCAATTCTCCCTTTGTCTCAAAAGAGAGATCCAGAGGCAATATTTTACCTCTTCTATTTTTTGTGGCAACCACCTTCTGCCTCTTCACCCCCAACGGTATGCTCTTCCGCTGAGCATGGATTATCCTTGAAGGAAAGATCTGCTGACGAAGAACGCACTCTAGCATGCAACAGGGGCAGGTGCTCTGCCATAACGTGCAGTCGGAGGAAGCTGGCTAGTGCCACTGTTTGCAGCCAGGGAAAGAAAAGCAAAATACAAAGATCACCTTTCTTCTCTGCAATTGTGAAAGCAGACACGACCGACGACCAGATGCAGTAGTGTTTGTAACAGGCAGAGGTGATCATGGGGCTGGGAATGAATGCTTTGGGCTTTACTAAGAGGAAGCAGGACGGGACAGAAGAGGTATCTTTTGATATCTAGTTTACAAAATCCCACATTTCATTCACGCTGATCAGCTTGGCAGTAAGCAAAGCAATTACAACCATCTACTAGAAAACAAACAGAGTGGCGAGATGGGCAATCTTTATATGGTCAACAAAAGCCCTTTGATTTTAATGATTAGCTGTAAACAGGCACCCAGTTATGTGAACAGAAGGAAGAATGGAAGCAAAACAGACTAGCGGTAGTCAGCTTTGCTCAAAATCAAAATCTCATTTGCTCTCACGGCTCAGTTCATGCGTGTGTTACTTTATATGCCAGAAGTTGTTGATGCAGCCATTGTCCAAAGCTGGAGGATACTTTGACAATACAACTACTTGAGATGCTTCCTGCAAAGCAGCAGTGAGAATCAATCTTCAGGTCTTTACGCTGCTTCTCTACGGCAGCAAAAACACTGCAAATGATCCATGACTAATTCTTCTGAGTAAATGAAGAGAGAATTAAATCTATCCTGTTCTTACTTAACACTTACAGGTCAATCCATTGTTCAGTTGCCTTTTTGTAAACGCTAATGAGGCAAAGACAACTATAACCGTGTGTTATCAGTCCCCTGTCACCGTGAGTGAGGGGCTGAGGATGTTCTCATACAGCTCCACCTGCCCATCCATGATCAGCCACACACAGTGGTGACGATGGAGACAAGCAGCCAGAAGCCCCTTGGGCTGCGTTCCCATTTCTTTCCAACCTACCACTCCGAGCTCCTCACATACTCCTCATTTCTTCCTTAATTACTACAAGTAATTTTATTAATATACTTTGCAGCACCATTAACTATTACCTGAGGCTTAACGTTAAAAATGATGAGGCAATATAATCTTAATATAATCTTAATGGTATTAATTAACACTGCCATAGCCTTAAAGTTTCACAGATCTGGCCAACAAAGTATGCAAAGTGTGGTTTGGGGTTTTTTGTTTGGTTGGGTTTTTTCGGTTTGCGTTTTGTTTGTTTGTTTTGTTTGGGGGTTGTTTTTTGGTTTTGTTTTTTAGTTTGGGGTTTGGTTTGTGGGGGTTTTGGTTGGTTGGTTTTTTGGTTTTAAGTAACGCCCCTGACAATAAACAGGAGCAGAAAGGTGGAGGCTATAAAAGCAGAGAACTACATTAAAACCAAAATAACTCCCTCCAAGCATCACCGTTACAAAATGTGGCAGCTTGTCCAAGACCCTCTCATGCTTTTGTCAGTGAAAACAATGCAGAGACGTATGAGCCACTGGAAAGGCTGCAGTAAGGTTCCATTTGTTTGGATTTTTTTTTTTTTTTTTTTTTGCCTCTCTCCTTTCTTCTGTTCTAAGCGCAGAGGCAATCAGCAAGCTATCTCTTGACATCCTTTGGTAGACAAAGGTATGGTATGACCACTGATAGGACAGAGATGGTAAAGGCTTCAGAAGCTGCAAAACTGGACATTGCAGCAGTTAGAAAACAGAGAGCAGGAGAGCAAAGTGGAGAGAGAGTCTTTGTTCCTCCTGCGACACATTTAAAAATCTCATCTGCACAACACGTCCTGTCAGAACCGAAAGGCTAAAACTGTGCGTCCTCAGCACAGCTTTTACCAGAATGGTCAAATGTACGACATCCATGACTAAACAGTCAAATAAGCCAAAACAAAAACCCAACCCCAAAAACCCACCCTGGAGATTTCTATTTCTGTTTCTGTCTCTGGGTTTCTCCCTCTTTCTCTCTCTCAGACTGAGCAGTGGCGTTTACAAAAAAGCAAGTTTGCTTTATCCCAACTCTCGGAATTCAATAGCTTGTCAATCAGAAAAAGAAATGCATTAACTATAGGTATTGCTGGTGTGATGTCCAGGGGCACTAGGCAAACAGCTCCAGTTGTAGCTATGAGGACCTACAGCTGCTCAGCACCACTGAAAGAAAAAAAAAAAATCGTTCTTGTAACAATAACTAAGTGCAGCAGTCAAACCGCTCAATAGGTGTTATTAATTATATTGTCAGCTGAAGACTGATATAGTTACTCTGCAGTGATATTGTAATTATCAAAAAAGTGCCCTGCCTTTGCCTGGTAGGTACTGTGTGCAGTAATTAATTTTCCTGTGCGTATAGATGTTTGATAGTATTATGTAAATCCCAAGGTATTTGCTACCTATATTAAAAAAAAAATAAAAATATATATATATCCACTGTCACACTCTTGAAAATGTCTTAAAACAACATTAAAGTGTCACAGAAATGCAACATCCTTGTTATACATCTTTGAACTAGGCTTTAGGAAAAACGTCTGCTAGTGTTAACAAACGCCTTGAAACTGCAGGCCTGGTTTTCCAACGACTTTATTTCCCAATAACTTCCCATCACAGCCAAGAGGCTCAAAAGTCACAGCCCAAGTGACTCACAACCTAAGTACTCAGTAATCAGGCACAGGGAAGCACTGCTTGTCTTGGGAAACTCTTGCATCTGTGCACCCCACAGTACTATGTGCACCTGCGTACGTGTGGCAATACCGAGAACATGGTACACGGAGCTCAGGGCAGACCAGAGAGTAGTCCCAAAGTCAGAAAATATTCTGTGGCATAGTCCTTGAAGCAACAGGTTCAATCTCTCCTCCTCCCATCCCAGGCAGCACAGTCCCAACTCAGAATTTGCCTTCAAAATTCACCATTTTCCTGCTTCCTTGCAAGAGATTAGCTTCTCGGCTTTAGCATTCATGGATACACAGCAAAAACGACAGGCTTGTGGGGAACACCCATAACTGGGAATCAAAGAAGCTCTGTACCTGGAAGGGAACATTAATATATCATTATCTGGTATTGTAAGCCTACTCGGTTTAGGCATAACACATTCTTCCAGTGGAGACCCGGTGTTGTGTTTGACTGAATCTTGTACAACTACATCCCTTATCCTTCTCCCTCTGCTCTCTCCTAGGCATCCTAACCCTGAACAACATACAGTTCTCTTCCATCACGTAGATGTGCAATTAATTCTTACATTCACCCACTTCAGCTGCAGAGGTCAGCAATAAAGGTATTTCAAAGGCGATTTCTCGGCTCCCACAGTTGCGATGAAAATGACAGGTTGAGAAAAGGCAAAAACCAAATGAACAGAGATCTTGAAATAATGCACAATAGCATCACACCTGAGGGCCAGCACTGGCCCTGTACCTGAAAATGACCCTTCAGTTTGTCCTTACAGTGCATGAGCATTGCTTCTTCATGCTTTCCGACAAGAGGAAAACCTGTATCATGACCACATGGTTGCAAGAACTCAATACAAGGCTCCATTGACGCAGCTGCACTTAATTGCAGTGAAATTATCCTCAAAATGTTAAGTAAAGCCTAAATATGCTATTTTCTTTTGCTTCCCCCTTTAAGTGTTCTGCATTTTAATTTTCAGGCCTAAGTAAGAACGCTATAGTGTTCACACCAAGTCTTTATCTTCAGCTGTGACTGACTTCTGCAGGGGCCATCTTGTATTTCTTTCTCTGGAGTAGATCTTGATCTTCCAGAAAAACTGCTGTAATTTTGCCTTAATAAAGGCTGCAGGAGGCTTCCACTAGGGATTTATTCAACTAGAAGTGGAATTTATTTTTCAGGGGAAAAAAAAAAAAAAAAAAGGGAAAAAGATGTAACTTTTTTTGACAACATACAGCTTAATTGGAAATACAGAATAAATTAGAACAAAAAAGCCCAGGGATGTTTAAGGCAAAAAAAGTCTTTAGCAGCTTTGCATGCTTGAGTATGAAGCAGAGGCAAATTAACAGATAATCTTCTGCGCTAAATTTATACAGAAGACAAGTTATTTTACAGAATATTCTCTAGAGTAGTCTTTAAAAGGAAAAAAAAAGAAAAGTTAGTATTTTACTTGACCAACGTTATTTCCTATTTAAATAATAATGATTAATCATCTCAACACTATGCATTCCTTTTATGGTGATTTACAGTGCCTCTCCTATAGGTGCTGTACAATACTCACAAGGTGTAAGAACTTAATGCTGTGCTGTAAGTGCTTGATAAAGAATTTTACAGCATTTGCCATTTGACAAAGTTGGGTAATAAGCATAATAAATAGATGTATCAGACACTAATACTATGAAAGATTTTCTAAATCTTTCTCTCCATCCTCCTTGCCCTTGTTCTGCACAGGACATGGGGTTTCTCTGAGGAAAAAAGATCAAATTATCTGCTGCTAACCACTTGCCTAGAAATAACATTTGTTTAAAAAAAAAACCACTCCAGCACACAAAGACTATAGCCCCACTTTTTCTATCTTAAAGACCATAAAGCCATTCTTAAAGTAAGATATTCCCCCCCGATCACCCACTCCAGAGTCATCGTAAGAAAACCACTTGTTGAAGACACTGGCACCCAACTTCCCAAGCTCCCCGGGAAAGCCTTCCCCAGCTGTGCAGCACTGGCCAAGAGGTCGATTCCAGAAAAGTGACTATTTGTCCACCCACCCTCTTCTCATTAAACCTTCTTAGAAAGTACCTCTGCTAGAGACTTACAAAATAACATTGGGAAAAGCCTGCAATAGGTGGACTCCAGACCAACGCAGCATCACTGAAGGCCAGCCTGCATCTCGGGGCCGGCTGCGGCCGGCCAAGGGCAGCTCCTGGCATGCTCTGACGCAGGCCACCCCAAGGTAACCAGCACAATCACTCCACAAAAGGGAAAGAAAAAAAAAGTAATTGCTTTTTAAGGAGAGATCATTAATATTACAGACTTATCCTCTTGTGACAGCACTGCTGGGGATTGAATCAGAGGAGAAATGGAAGTCTTAAAATTTGAGCCCGAGACTCAACTGGAAAAGCTGTAACATGCTTGCCTGCTTTGTGACAGGCTGACCAGGGGTAGTGTTCCCCCTTTGAAGAACTTGCCTGTTGAGTTTTCCTCAGAATGGCTTTGCTTTCCAATAAGATGCATTCAGACACACAAGTCCCTTTGATGTGTCAGGATCCACCGAACCTTAATAATCTGATTACAGTGGAGAAGTCTCTTTATAAATTCCCATTAGGCAGGAAGATATTCTTGTTCAGAAATATTTACTTCCACTCAAACCAGTATTTCAACCAGGAGCTATCTCAGCATATCAGGAAAAAAACTAATCCCTATAGTCCTCTCTATTGTGTAACTCTACAGAATATCCCTTTTCTCATCTCCTTTCCTCCTCTGACTTGGTGATCCCACCAGGAGCGAATCCTGGCCACAGTTCAACAGTCGGTTTTGGAAAGCATCACTTCCTAAAGTAACCCAAGGACAAAGCCGTGCTGCTCTGCCACAAGCAGTCCCCAGGGATCACGGAGGTCACCGCGGGCTTGTCAATATGGCAACTCATAATGCTTGCCATTTATTCTTTTACTCCCACACTCTTCGGCAGAGCTAGTCGCCTTTTTTTTTTTGTTACACATTTCCAATTTGCTGGCTGATGCTAAATTGAATAGCTGATGCTAGATTTGCTTTTGTCACAAGGTTACTATAGACCTTGACTTTTCTTCCTAAAGAAAATGACTTTATGTCACCCATTAGTGGTTGTTTATTATGGAGACTTCATACTGCCTCCTGATATGGATGTCTTTGATTTTGAAAGAAAATCAAAACAGGCACTTGTAGTGTTCCGAGAATGAGGGCAGTGGTGAGGAAGCAGAAGAGGACTACCTCATTAAGTTACTTCGGCTATAAACTCAGCAGAGCCCAGTCTCAGCATTATTACGGTCCGTTTCAATTTTAAAGTTCCAGTTTAAAAGGATACGAGATAACCATCCATGGGCTCAAGTCTCTACTATGAACTCTTCTTTTGCACAGCTCGCTCATGGTTCCACATTTTGCCTGGGTATAAAAGCAGTGACTGCGTAAGTCAGCTAAAAAATATCACCTACGCCTTCCCTGCTCGCTAATTCTTCTTGAACTTCACTGAGACACGCAATAGATGTATAACAGCATAACTACTCATCCCTCTGCTAACTTCCAAGTTTTCAGAGGAAATCTTTTGGACTTCTGCTCTCCTTGCAAGCTCTCCTTGCTTTCAAAGCTTCCTTCCTTGTCTCTCCCTCTCCCCAGCATATTCTAAATATATTTTCCCTTTCTTATTTTACATAGTTTTCCCCCAGAAATAAACTGGAACACTGACAGAGCGATCCTACAGCAGCAGGTGGAACCGCACGCCAAAGCCCAAATGTCTGAAACGATCCCTTCACCCAAGGGCACGGCACACACCGGCTAGTCCTTTCCAGACAGAGGAGTACCAGCCAAAGCACGAGTTTTAACAGGGTTTAACACCTAGCTCACTTTCAGTGACCACAGTTAAACAAAGAAGCCATAAACAGTTGAGAGGACCGGCAGCGCACAAGGTAAGGCCACGTTTCCAAGGTAGAAAATCCCCTTTCAGTAACTTAGCTGCTTTGTGGTGGTGATCACATACACACACACCACATGCAGAAGGGAAGGGCAATAGTACTCGCTATAGAGCGAGTGATTTCGCTATAGAGCGAGTGATTTTGGAAGTAGTTCAGGGTTTTTGAGTCTACACATATATAAAGAAAAGATTAACTCAAACTTTGAACAAGAGCTTAAAAGTACTTTCTGCACCATTACCGTAACATTCACAAATCTATAATGGGAAAAAACATTATAATTACTTTATTATGTTTATAGTTTTTAACAAAAGAGGATTTTTGATACAACATAACATAAAAAGCAAGCTTACAAGGTTTTAAGGCAAGAGAAAAGAAACGAGTCCCTGCCAAATGGCCAGAAGCAAACTCAATGTGCACTTAAACCTTGTTTATACGAAAGCTGCATCTGATCAGGAGGGGCGCCTATACCTGCAAACACAACAGCACGCGGAAACTGCACACACAAGCCCCGGGGCAGAGCATGAAGCTCCTCATAACCTCCAGCTGCACGCAGGGGACCGACAGGAGCCACCTAGAATTTTCTGGAGCCCCGGGAGGGTTTCCCATGCCACCCGGCAGCGGGAGCCGCCGCTGCCAGCGCTCCTCCGCCACAATCCTGGCATTCACCCGCCAGAGCTGGGAACACAGCGCGACTGTCCGGGCAGCGCGGTGAGGAAACACTGGGGCTCTGATGCTCGCTCACATCCCGCTTCATGCCGATGCAAGACTCAACTCCAGGCTAGACAACTGCGGGTGAGAGGTACGGTGCAGCAATCGCACACCGTAACATCCGTAGGCCTCGCTTCTTTGAGGAAAACTTTTTGGTTGTACTTTCCTGGGTTCGAGACACTGGATTTTAAGGTAATTTGATTTTTATTTTTTTTTTAAATATTCAACATTCACTGAATTGTTACTCCGAAACTTATTCTGCCTTTACATGGGTGTGTTTGCTGTGAGAAAGCAGAGACTGAGGTACACCTGCATACAAATTGTACATGTTACGGATATCTGTAGTCTCATATTCCATTTCCCTACCCCACTCAACTACCTCCACCAACTGCTATGCCCTGTTCCAGGACAAAGGGAATATCCCCTGTACAAGGCAAAAGAACAGGGTCCCAGAAACCCAGGGCTGCTGTGACTGTAAATCCTGAGCCCCCACCCTGACTGCTGCGTACGGCAGAATAAACTCGGAGTCCCTATCTCAAAGTATACGAAAAAGCTGAAACTCTGAGATTAAACTGCTGCTGCAGATGTCAAGTGCATCAGAAGCCGTGAGATTGGACTGATTTCCTTTTGGGTTTTTTCCCTTTCAAAATAATCTGGTACTGGTGGCATATTTGTGTTGCAGGGGCTGCGAGAAGGCTGCGGTATCCTGCTCCCTGTACTAGGCAGTGGGCAAACATAGCTGTATCTGCCCTAAAGATCTTACAACATCAAGAAGTCTGCTTTATTGAAGAGAAAGCAATTGTACACTTGAAAAAGAAATTTCTTTTTTAGGAACCTTAGGGTTCAGGATGCCAAGTGTAATAACATCAGTTGACACTTTCACAAAAACACATGGTGAAGAGAGTAAAGATTTGAAGAGGGGAAAAAAAACCTCAAAACCCTGTACCAAATATTGCGGCTTCTCCCACACCAAGGCAACGCTTCCAACATTTTCAAACGTGAAACCAAGATGACATCTTCAGCCCACCCAGAACAGCTTCGATTATTTCTTCCCTGCAATGGCTTTTCTTCCAAGTCTCACAACATATGTTCTAGATAAACATCTGAGACTGCAAAAAAGTACCAACTTTTCAATGTTAGTGGCTATACAGCACATCATCCAGAGTTATGTGACAGTATTTTTTAAAGATGACATTTCAAGGAGACAAAAAAGTGCTACTCCATCGCTTCTCAGGAGTTCCAGCAAAAGATTTATTTTTCCCGGGCAGCCCATGGCAAACAAACTTAATCATTTTTATTCCATTGAAAGCAGGTGGAGCGTTTATATTCCAGGAGATCTATATACGTTTTTGCTAATTGTGCAATAGCATAATGCTTTCTTGAACAGTTTAGAAAGCTGTCTGATAAAGGGCTGAGAAAATCAGCAATTTTCTGGTAACACTGGCAGCAACAAAAAGGTAGTGGAGGGTCATTTACTACTGATATGGTGCTTGCATCCAAAGTAGAACAAGGCTGAACATGAATTTAGAGGAAAGCAATACCTAACTGATTTACAGACGCTCAGGAGAGGCTGTAAAAGTAATGTAATAGTTCTGCATCTGCACTTACTTATCAATACTACTGCAAACAAGCCAGGCTTGAGGTCAACCTTAGCTGCTTATCTCACCAGAAACGTACCCCACCGCTCATGATAGTTGCTGGAGATGGCAAGGTAGACTGACTGCAATACCTGGAAAATCCTCAAGAGAGATCTAGTGGTTTTTTAAAGGCATAATATGCTCTTAGTTTCATTTCTTGGCAAATAAACTAGCCAGAAATTTGCTATCACTACAGCATAGTTTCCAGCTTTTACAATTGTCCTGGACACCAATGCACACTGAGGACTGTGGCGTCTCGACAAAGGCTGAATTTCACACAGGGACTTGGCCCTACCCAGCTGGAGTCAATGCCACGCAAAAGGCAATGGTATGGACAAAAGCTGCAGCTTTATCAGCAGAATCCATATCGCAGTTATACAGTATAGATAGATACCACAGCTTTGTCTGTGCAGGAGCATCCACAGTTTTGTGGTGTTCATCAGTAAAACATTGCTTCCATCAAGATAAAAGGCTGAAATAGGGAGTGCTAACAGTTGTCCACACCGGGTTAGAAAAAGTCCTTACACCAAGAGTACTTAATAGATAGAAATGACACACTCGGGAACTGGATATCATCTGCTATTTCTCAGAAACACAGAATTTAAAATCAATTAAAACAAGCTCCTACCGTCTCCCTGCACCACCTGCCATCACTCCAAACATCCCTAGGGTCCAGTAACAGAACTTGTATAAAAATAAAAAATAAAAACCCCAACCTGAAGATGAACAGCTGACATACAGGCCATTCGCACAAAAAGTTAACACTCTGAAAGAACAATCAATATCATTTCCCATTAGTTGTCTCCACAGATTTGTCATTTAGGCTTTTCCTTAGCAGCCTTGAGGGGGAAAATGAGAGATGCGTGCGACTGCACAGGAACCAAGAAAAGTCTCTTAAAGGCATTTAGAGCTATTATTATAATCATTCCCTTTCAACAGATGAATGAACTGACGACATTAGACATGAAGAAAACTAATTTTCTATAGGATGCTACCTATACATTATGTTACAGCTGGATGGCTAACCTTTGGAGCTGTGTGAACCGCCAAAAAGCCTTCAAGATAAGTTTCCTCACCAGAGCTGTGGTACCTCACCCTTCTGATAGATATTTTCCATCTCTGACAAGGACCAGGTCTGACCCCACTGAGGTTTTTAGCTGTACATCTACTTCAACCCCATCCCAGAATGCAGAGGCAGGATCCCCTCCTCAGGCTGAAACTGTCTGCTTGTGGCTCCTGGATCTCGCTTTCCTCCTCACTGATACATACAGCAATTATCTTGCAAATCCCAGCCACGCAAGGGTTTTCGTTCACAGCTCATACCACCAAAAAATTTGTCCATCCATTCTTCACCGAGTAACACTCTTACACAGAGACGGGGAAGCAGCATTAGTAGAAAGCCTCAGGCATGCCCTGAATAAAAATCATAATTCAAAGTCTTCAGCAGAGTTAGATATTGGTTTGCATTAAGGCACCGCTGACTTGAGACCCAAAACGCACAGCTGTTGGAGCACAGGGTGCTGCTGAAGCACTGCCCAGTGCCCAAAGCTGGCTGCACCTCCTCTGTAGATCCCAGTGTATGACTTGGGCTCTGCTCAGAAGCTCAGTTTGACAAGGCAATACTCACACACAGCTTATACCCTACAGGCTACAGCCAACAACGTACTTCTCTCAGACCACCCAAAGTGATCTGGGATCATTTTTTGCCCTGGGGAGAAACATTCCAGAAAGCGTTTAACCTATGTTGTAGAGAATACTGCGTGTATCCTCTTCACTATGCAGAGCCAGAGAAGTTTCTGACAATACCCATTCATTTTGATTTTTTTTTTTCTTCCTAACTCTCCCTTGACAAATGATAAAAGCCTCTATAACTACCGCTGCTAAGCACTGTGTACATAAAATCTAGCCATATTAAAACCTGTGCTGTTGTGAAGATGGGCTTCTCCTGTGGCTCTCAGATCCCAGGTTCTAATTACAGAGTCTAGCAAAGACTTTAAAAAAAACAAAACTGCAATCGCTGCGTAACTGAATGGAACTTGTCTTCAGAATGAAGGCAAAGCCTGTTGTAGGAAATGGTCAAAAAGGCACTGAAACAGAAAAAGATAATTAGCTTTATTAATGGCAGTTACTTGGAATTACTTAATGCTTGGAATGCTCAAAATATATTCTAAAAGAGTGCATTTCTTCAGTACGTGCAGAATTTCTTTAATATGTGCAATGCAGTTTATGTGTGCACACTTATAGCCTGCATTTCTCCATAAAAACAATCATCTCCCTGAGTGATGATACATAGGTATTCAATTCCACAGACACCAACAGAGCTGCGACAGCTCACACCAGCAATGCTCCTAGGTCAAAGACTGTTGGTCATCACGTCCAGGCCCATTTATATATAATCTATAAACCTAAACTAGTATCACAAAGCTAAGTCTCTAAAAGTTAGAGAATGGAAATACTTTGAAAGATGGATATGTACTATAGATGAGAATTAAGCTAACAAAGTATAGATCTAGATTAGTTTCATACAAACCAGGAATCATTTCTCCATAGTAAAAAGGAGATGCAGAACTAAGAAGCCAAATAAGCCTCATGGAAGTCAATCCCTATTATGGTTTTGGGTTTTTTTGTTTGGTTCTTTTGGTGGGTTTTTTTGGTTTTTTTTTTTTCCTTTTGGCTTTGTTTTGAGCACCTAGTTTCCTTTAACATTCTTCAAGACAAAGCAGTATCATACAGTGTAGGGAAAGAACAAAGTGTATCCCTTTTATCTGCCTCTCTATCTTCTGAGTAAATATTACATCATTGTTCTCCCTAGGAAACATCTTTCATCTTCGTTTTAGGGATGCGGGTGAGCTGGCGTAGTTGTGAGAACCCATCAACATCTTACACCTGAGAACCAGAACTGAGGGCATCCTCTTTCCAGAAAACAAAATCACATGCACAGATTCCCCTGTCATCTTTGCTCACCACACTGACTGAGAGGTCAGCTCACTCGAGACTTCTTGCTACCTTCCGCCGCCAAAATGGTTGCATGCTAAACTTTTTTTTCCCCTGACAGAGCATCAAAACAGCTCGCAGAAAAATCAAAGCATGCATGTGGCTAGATGCCATCTGCTACCCTTTCCAGAAAAAGTGTCATGATATTTATATCCCCTGAGAATATCCACATTAGCTGTAGGTAAAGACTCTATTCCTTATACATATATAATACATACATACCTTATACATATATATACATATTCAGTACTCTGTACCGAAATATAATGGCTGCAGAACAGATGGGGGAAAATAATACAAGGATATTATTAGGACAAACCCATATTACATGGAACAGTTCCATTCCTTATATAGTTATACAAGGATGGGGAGTGAATTGCAGAAGTATACTGCAGCTTCTGGAAATTTAGAAGTTACACAGAATAGGTCAAAATAAGTAGCCTTCATAGTGGAAGAACAACATTTACAATTAAAATGTTCCCTTCATAGTGGAAGAACAACATTTACAATTAAAATGTTCCATATCTGATCTGGATTAAAAGGGAAAAGGGAATGTGATAAAATAGTAGTAGTTCTTGTGGCCTTTTTCAAGAGTTATTCCATCACTATTCAACAGGGTCATGGAACAGAAAAGTGAGCCCATTCTGGTGGCGGTCTCCTCCTGCATCAGTCCATGACTGTACATCTACAGCATCCACCTGCCTCAGTTCTTTCGTGCCAAATGCTTAAACTGAAGCATCATTACCTCTTCAGCTCCTAACTGATCATAGGAGCAGAGATATCTACACGTTCTTCAATCTCCTCCACCAGATGAGATAATTTTCACAAATACTCTTAAAAAGAAAGTTTTGTTTTGTCCAAGAGGTGATCTCCAGCATTGTCTCTGCCACAAAAACATACACCTGCTACTCAGTTTTCTGTTTAAAGGTCCTACTGCTCAACTTTTGTAATCAGTATTGGTAAAATCTAGTCCCCAGGAGCTAAAAAAACCCAAAACCCAAACCCCACCAAAAAAACCAAACGTCTACGAGCAAGGTTTAGTTCTCCACAGAGAAGAAACATCTGACAAATTTCTTAGTACTAAAACTCTCTCTTAGTTTCCATCACTGAGGAACAGACAAAAGTGCAAGACCAAAGACTATTTTTGGAAGTCTAATGTGCTGCTTAGCATCAGTTTAAATTATACTTCTATAAAACAAGTTATGGCCTTAGTGTACAGACTCCACTTTTTTTATTACTGCAAGCGTGTATATGTTTATATCGTTCCTTTGGTCCAAAGCCCTTTTTCCTTTGTTATAGCTAGTGTAGTGGAAGTGTTGGTACAAGGTCCATTGCCATTAAATATGCAAGATAATACATACCACAGTTTAACAGGACACCCCACTAAATGAAATATTTATTTTCTTGCCTAATAATGCCTAACCATATTGTGGCACATAGACACCATAGACCACAAACAACCTGCTACATGTCATGGCAGAACCCTAAGAAAAGTAGGTAAAAATATGCAAACTAGGTTTAGACCGCTACCTGTTACCCATGGCTATGCCATTACTGCAGAGTGGACACAACATACCCTAAAAAGCAGAAGAGCTAGTATTAATATTCAGGAGACTTGCCAGTTTCCTGATTTTTCTATTAGTCTACATTAGCAGGGGAAAGATGTGGAAGAGATGAAAGGAAAGCATCATCCACAGCTCTTTCTAGGCAGCTGTTACCTCACCTGGCTACCACACAGGAACGATGCCCTTGAACACTCCTGGCTCACGAGGAATGCGAGTTGATACAACACAGCTTTAATGATCTACCACGGGAGAGGTATACAACAGCATCCTGAGTTTGCTGTGAGTCAGCCACCACAGTTCAGCTGACATACGCCAATTTAACTGGTGTCAGAGCTTGAGGTAACCGCACAGACCGTGTAAGACCTTTGGAGATCGTGTATACTTTTCCAAAGAGTCACAGGGAAAGCCGGCACCCGTCTGGTAGCCCTGCTCCTTCCTTCCCATTCCACACTTCACAGTCCCCCTCCACATGCTCTTCCTCCCCCTGACATTTCACCCCATAAGGAACACCTCTGTGTTCTGCAATCCAGACCTTAATTCTGCTACTATATCATGATAGCAAGGTAGATCTTAGATAGTTAATATCTGCAACAGCATAAAAGGGAACAACTCTGCACTAGAGTCCGCTCAGATGCTGAGACATTTGCTAAACCTAGGGAATTTCTTTTCTCTCTCTCTCTCTTATCAGTCCCCATTCTATGAAAAGAAAAAAATTTAAATATATTCCTCAGTCTGAGACTGAGAAAAGTTACATACAGCCCATCTTCACTAGCCATCGGCAGCTTTCAAATTATTCATGCAGAAAATTACTTAGAACCCCTCCCCCACCACATATAAATGCATCTCTTTCTGATTTAAAACAAAGTTCAATTCCCATTTTTTTAAAAAGCTTTTATCTTAAGGAAATATGGAGGCTTCAAAGTTCTGTAATTTGCAGTTCATTTGAACATTAATGGAAAGAAATGTTCTTCCACTTCAAACTATTTCCTCAGTCAATTAGACAAATCCTCTAAGTGGAGTTTGTGAAGCAGTTCATGTCCAGGAACTTAATTAGTACTGAATTCCAGAACTTGCATCCACCTCACCCACACTAACAACTACGTACGGGCGTGCAGCTCGTGAGACTGCACAAGAAAGGCATCTACGCAGGAGCAGCCATGGGGACAGCTGGGGACACCAAAGGGTCAGTTCAGCCAACACAACAGCCAAGACAGATGAAGGTTGTTAGAAGAGGCTGCGAGAGGCAGGCATCACTCAGAAGGGAACAGCTAATTAAAAATGGATGAAAGACTCAGCAGAGGTCCTCCTGACTGCCTGTGGTCATTGAGAAAACTCCTACTGCAAATTTTAAGAGTAATAGTTTTCCTCAGTGCCCTTGCTGAATTTCTCATTGACATTTGCAAACTCTTCCTGCTACACTCCCCTACAGTTTCAATTATACTGTCACTTGCACATTTGTTTGTCCTAGTTAGCTGCTCTGTTCTTAACCGTGGTTCATGGCACTCCTAATTAGGATTGCTAGCACAATGCCTTTCAACATCAGAAGTAATAATCCAGAGCTGGCTTGCAAGCCTGAAACCAGTGGGAAGAAGCGCAAAAGCAGAGTAGCTCTATACCAACTGAGCAAGAACTGTATTTCACTCTCTGGGTAGCTACACTTCCATGGTAAAAGAAGTGCAGAAAATACTGAGCAATTTCTAAAAATAATTAGGGTCTTTTGGGAAGAAAGGACTTTGAATAATATTTACAGAGAAACTGAGCTAGGGGGAAAAAAAAAAAAAAAAAGGAGCAGCCCTTGGTACCAGAACAGTCCTTTAACTCCTGGTGATAACATAATATTATAGCAGAAATGAAGTAAACTTCTTAATAAAAGGTTTCTCTAAAGCCATCTTGTCTCATCCTATAGGGGCTCATCCCAACTTCCTCGCTGGCATCGCTACAGCAAACACAACGGTGCATGATTCTCTGTGTCTTACCAGCGGACCTCAGGGCCGCAGGCCAGGCTAGAAAGTAAGGCCCTCAGCTCTTCTGGTATTCTGGCAAGGAATGGTCCAATTTTTGTTTGGGTTGCGTTTTGTTTTGGTTTTCTTTTTGATTTCAGCATCCACAAAAAAAACAGTTTAAAAATGTAGAGTCTATTGGAAAAAAAACATCAACAAGGCAAATATAGTGTTTGCTGCAGTAGTTAATACTTACTCATCAGCACGTCTAGCAGATGAATACACTGTATTCCCTGATCTTGTATGTAGCAGCTTTCCATTTTTAAAGAAAGGGCATTCTTGCTTTTATTTTTTATAAGTCAGGCATTATATATATAAGCCAAACACAAGAGGCCACACTCATGCACCTAAAGCTAACATTTCCTACTCCCCAGCTCTGTCCCCCAGATAGTAACAGTCTAGTAGAGGATGTTTCCTCTCTCTCCTAACCTTCAAGTGAGCGTAACAGTCTTGAAAGCAAGTGATAATCATGATCTTAACAGAAAACATTTCTGTAAGTTTCATAAAAGGCAGATTTTACATGAAATACAATGAAAAAAAGAATACTGTTTTTGAACAATCCTTTCACACACTCATGTATTTGTCATTTGTGGAGCAAACTGCTTTTTACAGTCACACACCTAACAAGACCTGTAGCAGATTAAGAGGAGCCACTTGAGCAGGTTTAACTCTCTCACATGGGTAAAATTCAAAGAAATTTGCACCATTGAAACCTCCAAACCCTAGTCCTCAGAGTCACCTCTGTGACTGGATACTGTCTGGGACAGGGAACACATGTATTGTCTGGTGTATAGCCACTTACCAACAGCGAGTTACATCTATGTTAATTATGTAGTCCCCCATGACCATAACATCTGGGCACATCAAGATTTTTTATTAATTTGCCTAGATCCTTGGACATGAAAGAACTTTTATTCTGATAGTACACCTGTAAATAAACCACAAGAACAACAGCTCAGATTTGTCAAGGTAAGCAGGTGCCTAAACACGGAGGGCCTCAGCAGGCATTTCTGATAGATTCAAGAGACCTCAGCTACCCAAGATTTGGCAAAAAGTCTGCGAAGAAAAAGCAAGCGAACCCTGGTCCACAGGTCAGCCTCACATCATTAAACAACCCTTCTATACGCAGAGGCAGGATATACACAACCTGAAGATGAGCCAGAGCAAAAATACATAGCAGAAGTGCTCGATCTTGCAATCCAATAAGCTAGTCACTTCCCAGTGAAGTCTAGGTGTTCTGCAGATTCCTCTCGTGGTGCTGCACCACCTTATCTGAGGAAAAAAATTCAAGTCAGCATTCAGCCCTGCCTATCCCTTCACCCACGAGTTTCTTTTGAGGGCCCTGGGCAGCTGCCTGCCCTTGCACAGCCTGCTGAGCCGTCCCGATGAGGGATGCTGAGCTGTGATGAGCAGGAGCATCCAGCTCACGTGATGTAACCAAACAGGAGGGAAGCAGATGAACCCAAGAACCGTCTCAGGGGTGGCAGTGTCAAGAATCAAGGGAAAAACATCACTGAGGGATGTAACAACAGAAGCAAGCCCAAAAGCATCCACTACAATTTTTTCTTTTTTGTAAGAGCTCATATTTCTGTTTTGTTTATTATCAGAAAAAAACACAATATATTTCCTATCCCATAAAATACACATATAATTTTTGTGGTAATAAGACCCAGGAGAGGCATAAATATTCCCAAGGGTTTCTGCAGTTCAGAACACTGTAAAACAGTTTGATAACTTGGAGATTACATTTCCCTCTATTCACCACACACACACTCAGCCAAACATACAAAAGCCTGCCAAGGGGAACGTTATTGATGCTTTATAACTACAAGCCAATAAACCTCATGAATTTCATTTATTTGGAGACTGCGATAGAAGCAGAAAGATAAGTAGCATCCTTAAATTTGGGATCATTAATTTAATCCCCACCCCCAATACATACCAGCCAGCTTTCTATGTTAACTCCTTTTGTGGCCTTTTTACCAAGAGCAAGCAAAACTCAGTAAAGAGCATTTGGGAAGGAACATTACAAGCCCATTCAGCAAAGTCCTACCTGAATTACCCATGGCAAATGGCGATGTGCTGTTTCTTCTGGCAGAGCTTTTGTTTTGTTCCCGAGAATAACTCAAGGTCAAGACGGAGAGGGGAGTAGTCTTTGCCCCTGAGCAGCTGAAACCAGTCCCCCTGTCCTGACCCCTTCTCCCACAAACCCCAGAGCCTCCCTCCCGAAGGTCCTGCTCAGCTGGCAGGTCTCACCTCCTCCGCTTCACCCACTACCAATATGGAGAGGACCCAGCAGCTCCTTTTCTTGGTGATCTCTGCCACACAACACATGAGGCATTTGGGGGGTGTTGCAGAGCAAGATCAGAGCTGGCATAAGAGTTAGAGCAACGGATTTTCCTCCCCTTCCCAAAGCAGCTCCGAAGCTGACACAAGAGGATTCGTAGCAGCCGCGTGTCCGAGATCGTCTGTTTAAGAGTTACGAGATGATCAAACCTGCTATTACAAAGTAGTGTTTCTGTAAGATGCCGCTATCAAATACAACCCACCACAGCCACCCATGCCTTGCATCAGCTGGCTTATTTGTGGCACTGGGCACCACGGTTCCCATTTGCAAGAACACAGCATCAGCTGTGCCTGCTCTGAATTGCAATAAAGTTACTCCACGTGGAAAGAAAAGGTAGATCAAATCCTTAAACCGTCAAAGGCTTCAACAGAGAAGAAATAAGATGCTGTGGAGTGGGGAGTGCCAAAAATCCATCAAAGGTAGGTTAGCTATCTTGTCAGTAGTGCTAAATAGGTATAAATGGACATGTTCAGTCAGGCAGAGACAGCACTGTGGGGAGCTCAATGAGGGAGAAGAAGGAGGGAGGCAGCTCCCCTTCCAGATGGGATAAATCAGCATCTGTTTTGTTCTCAGCTTTGAACACCTAAATGCACCTTAAAAAAAAACAAAAAAAAACAAAAAAAAAAAACCACACCACCACACAGAGGCAGAGGACTATGAGACTGAAAGGCAGAAGGACTTGTTAAATCAGACAGCACACATTTTGGACATGCACTCAGACAGGAAAGGACCGGCAAGCTTTCACAACCTGCGCAACATCACTTGTTTTGTCCTTGCACATACTGAATGCAAACCCCTGTTTTATAAAAGCAACCACTTCGTCACGCATGTTTCTTGTAAACCATCTCTACTCCACAAGGGTGCAAAATTTAATAAGCCCTTTGACTCCTGTTATTTCTGCTTCAGAATTTCAGAGCAACGTTTCTATTCCACGAGTCACCAACGATCTGCCCTGCCCAGCAAAACAAAAATGAAGCAACAGCTGCTCCCTCCGAAGCATCCCTGCTCCGCAGCTGCTGCGCTCGCGGCACGCTCGCCTTCCAGAAGCCCCGCTCAGCCAAACGGCCGCTGCGCAGCGGAGGGGTAGCTCTGCAAGCAGGACAGTGAAGTCCATTCCCACCTTGATTTCTCCCCCCAAATCTGCCTCTGTTCCTGCTGGAGACCAAACGGACCGGTGGCAGTGATAAGCGTCACAGAAGACACGTTATTCGTACAAAATTGAGTTCATAAAGCCATTCGGCTTGAGACTTAAACACCCCCCCTGTCCTGCGAAAGCTAACCACAAGCACTGACCACGCATCACCCAAAATCCCAGGGCACAGGAGAACTGATCTCAAGAAACAGCAACTTTCAATCTGACCATTCATCTGGATTCTGTTTCTCTTTGGCTTTGGGTGCAGCCTTCAAAAGACCTGCATGCTGCCCCTCCGAAATGCACCAAAAAATATATAAAGAAAACTGTTCCTTTATTTAAAAAAAAAAAAAAAATCTTAAAAGAAAAACCAACCCAGAAACCACTCACCACACCAAGATTTCACGCAAGCGCAAGTGTTTGACACAGAAGTTTCTCAAGCCAGAAAAAGAGCATTCTCGAGGCTGCTTTCAGAATATTAATAACAACATACGGAGCTTTTCTCCCCTCGGCAGCAGATGCCCAGGGCAGCCAAGCGGTTACTGAAAGCTGTTGCCGTCAGGGGACGGCCCCACGAAGACTTTGGGCACACGCCTGGCGGGGGAGCATCCGGCTCCCCGCATCAGCGGCGCGATACTGCCGCCAGGACGGCCGCGTTGGCCGGGCCAAACGACCGAACCAGGGTTTGAAGTCCGATACCGCCTGTAGGTGCCCACGCTATATATTCTTCTTTAAATGCTCATGTCCGAAAATAAGCTTAACTAATAAACATACAGGAGAAATAAACTAAGCCTTTTGACAGAGCTAGCGTTGCATTACCAGACATGGACAAAACCTAGGGTTTCCTTTAATTCCTCCCCCTCCAAAAAACCACCAAAACAAACCACCAAACCCACCCAAAACAAAAACTATGACTATTCAGGTAAAAAAGAAAAGGACCAAAAATATACACTTAAACTACACAAAACTATGCCTTATTCTTAAAATAAGTTATTTAGTTGTTTAAGCTAGTACCTATTCAAACGCATTTCCTCGAGGCACAACATCTCTTCCCCAGTACCATCACTCTCTTTGAAAGCAACACTCATCTTTTTGCCCCTTTTGGAAAGGAGGTTTGATAGGAAGCTAGGTGAGATCTTAAGAAGTATTCATTTAACTTCCTGACTCTACACCATTCCTCAGCCTTGCCCTACATGTCACCTTGTGGCTCAATGCTGGAAACAGCCAGGGAGTTATAAGCAGCTGTCAGCTGGATACCAACCACGCGGTATTTGTGGTCCCTTGCTCAGCTCTAATGGGAAGACAACAGCTTACGTCCACAGATTTGGCTTCCCCTTGACTGCAAGGCTGCTATAAGCACAAAAGAGCCATTTATGCCTTTGAACTCCTGTTTTCTAATTCATACTGAGTGCCAACTTCAATCATTATTATTATTCATCACTAATTATTATTTTTTACCTTAAGCTGAAAAAGAAAAATGTACGAAATGAAACAGTGGGCACTGTGATACAAAATCACCAAAACTACACAGACAAACCAAACTGACATCCAATATCACCCACGTCTCCCTGGAGACAGCTGGGTCTTGCAGCTGGTACATCGCTTTAGGACTCACCACGTACAATAGGAGCAGAAGTTTGTCACCTGTGGATCTATGAAAACTGGTTTTCCTTAATACAGATTTAAATGTCTTAAAATGAATAAAAGCTGGCATTTTATGAAAAAGATCAGAAATACAGAGCAGACAAGGCTAACCTGTGAGGAAACCAGTGACCAAGCCCATCTTCTGGCTACATTCACTGATATAAACCACAATTGCTCTCGGACATTCCTGAAACATAATGAAAATGCCAGATAAAAGACCGAGACGTCTCACAGCAATGCTGGAAGGGAAAATACTAGAAGACTTATACACGTCTGGAGGTAAGCGGTAGAAAAGAGTCTGCAGAAGGTGCAAATTTCATCTTTCCAGCTATTCATCTCCTTAAAAGATATTTGCTTTAGGCAGAGACACGTTTTACAAATTTGTTACAGATTCCTCTTGAAAAACATTTCAAGATAATTTTGTTTTCCAAAATCAAAGTAAATAAAAGGTGCTGCTATCTGCACACCAATCCAAAATGCATTTTGCATGCACAACTTCTGGTTTGTGTATGTATTAAAAATGTAACAAAAGTGACAGGAGCTTTTTAAAAAAAAAACAAAAAAAGAACAAAAAAAACAGAAAAAAAGGCAAAACAGCTCTCAGCCACTTTCTTCTATGGCCTTGTCAGAAACATCAGATATTTCATTTTCCATTCATTTACTCGTAGAATGATGAATGTTTTAGTTTACAACAACACGTATAACTCGAGTTCTTCAGAGAGCTTGCATGGATTAAGTCCCTACTCTAATTAGCAGGAGTTGCAATGAAGTTGAGAAGCACAAAGATGAGCCTGAATTTATTGTCACCTTAACATTTATCAGAAGTCACAAAAGCACAAGAAAAACGCAACATCTTCAAACAAGCCAAGAAAATCTCAGTCCTGCAGCAAATACTACATAGTCTACACATAAGGAGAAGAAACAACTTGTTTTAGTCAGTTAAGTTTTCACCAGGTTTTTAAACACATCACCAAGGAAAGGATCTTGTCGACCCCTGAATTGAGAGATGATTTGGATGGTAACCCAGATTTTTTAATCACAGGCTGTTCTGCCAAAGCCAATTCACAGGAGCAGACTGTTTCACACCTGTATGTCTATTTTTCACCACTCCTGATGATCGCACACAATTAACACTTCTCTAAGGCAAAAGCAAGCTTGCTGCCTCTACTTCTTCCCTCTGGCATCTCAGGGAAGAGCATGAAACAAAGCACAGGCCACACCTCATTGCCACCTTCTCTCCAAAAAAGGGGCTGTTACAGCAGGTAGGATCACTCCTGATCCTTCCTGACCACCCCATCCCCACCCCTGACTTGCTTAGAGGTGCTGATGCTGCTGGTGGAACTACCTAGACACCCACTGCCCTGCCAAACTGCACAGGGCCATTCTGCAAACACCCAGAGAGCTTGACCCACCAGCTGCAGCCACCCAGTGGTACCAGTTTAGGGGGAGCAAGCAGGCTCCAGGAAAACATCAGTTTGATGAAGATCTTGAACCTATTACATTAACAGAGAAAACACGGAGACCTTCAACTACTTTTTTTTGTGATTCTAAAGACCACTTCCCAGAGCAGCAGATGCAATGTCTTCAAATTTTAGCTACAAGAAGGTGAAGTTTGCAGCATCTTCCTTCCCTCGCCCCACTCTCCAGCTCAGTGCTGCTCTTCCCTAGACATACCTGTTGGAGAAGGTGCTCCAAAGAGCAGCCAGGCTGCCGCAAGCACTTGAGATGGCAAAAAGTACACCAACAGTAGTGAAATTATCCTCTAAACTGCATCTGCACAAATCAGCCAAAATTTGGGAATACTCATGATGTTTAAGGCAAGCCATATATGAGCCAGAAAAGAACTGAAAATATCCCCCCCGTTAGCCCTTTTATTCACAAGATAGTTTCTGCAATGGCTTAGTGGTCAAGACAGATTTTTCTGGTCAAAAATAAGTGATAACAAATGGCTGCAGAAATGAAGAGTTTTCATGGACTTTGATTTAATAAAGAGTTTTCTTATGTTGAGCAAATTTTCTGGCTCTTTAAAACAACTGTTTCAATACATTTAAAGAACCAATGTTTTTGTTTGCAATATTACAAGAATACAAGCAAACATTCTTATTTTAAGGCCTTTTATCTTGGAATGAAACCTCTGAATCAAAAATATCAGTGGATCTGAACTAAATTGTGATATCCTTGTGTAGAGGAAGCGCAAGTTTCATGCCTCAGCCTGTGATGCTGATGCCCAGTCAGTGTATTTTTTTTTTTTTTAAAGCAGTAAAAGTTGCATTAACCAACTTCCCAGTGCCTGCACTGCCCTTGCCTGCAGCACTAATCAGGGTGGCATTTACTTTTTTAACCCCAAAATGCAACCCCTCAACTCTTTCCTGCGTTGACAATCGCACCGGAAGGTGCACCCTAGATCTTTGAACTGTCATCTCTCCCTACCACTGGGGCAAAACAATATGTTAATAGGTAAAAAAAGTGACTGCATTAGACAGCAGTTACAGACCTGTGGATTATCACATCGGGCTTTAGCGTAACTCTTCCGACTGCAAAGCGGGCAGCGATGAGTACTGCAGAGTGCTAAATGGAAAAGGCACACGACCTTTACTCTGGTGAGTAAGCTAAGATTGAGCACAGGCTGGTCAAACCCTGATGGTAAAAGCAAAGCCCCCAAATCCTGCTGCCGTCTAAGTCAAGTTGATCAGCTGCCCACAACGATGCCGGTTCGATTCGAGGACTCCTCCATTCAAATCATTTAATAACACAAAGTTTTGGTTGGCATCTCCGATACAGTGACCATCACTTGGACAAGCACGCTCCAAATCAGTTTAGAAAACTCCTAGGAACAGGGTGCTCTGTCCTGGAAATAAGTCCACATAGCCCAGAAACAGCTGAAAAATCAGCTGTGTGGTTCAGGCATTTGTTCTGACCTAATTATTTCCAGGTGAGCCTAGAGGGGTTTGAGGGATTCACCCCCTCCCCTCTCTCCAGGTGATACTGGAAATCCTTAACTCCATTTCTAACCCAGTGCTTTCTACAAAGCTGCTCAAAATATTAGTAACAGATAAACTGAGGGGTGGAATAATAAATGACTTTAAGTGTTCTCTGAAAAATTTTTAAGCAGAGATTTCAAATGACAAACCACTGATCACTGGAGACCTCCAAGGTCAGTGTACAGATGGATCCAACTGCAAAGTATATCCCTACGGCAGAGTGAGTCCCAAGGATTAGAAATGATGGAGGCAGTCAAAAATGCACAGTCAGGTATTTATCAGTCCGTAGAGCTCCTTAACTGACACACCAATTCACAGGGGGATTCTCGTGAAGCTTTATTTGATTCAGGAACAAAACTGCTTCTTAATATTTAAATTACTTTCCTTGTTCTTACTCTAAAAATAGCTGCTGCTAATGCTCAGCTTTTATCTGCAGTTGGAACACTCCCTCAAGATACCAGGCGAGGCTTGCTTGCCCCCCCAGCTTTCAGACTTGGTACCATCTTGGGTTTTTTTAATCTCCTTCTCAAATCTCCTATCTCTTCCCAAAAGTCATGGTTCAAGAAGCCATGAAATTAATGAGCTTCCTCTCTTTATTCATTTCCAGTCATTGCTTATAAAAGCAACTTGTTAACCAACTGGCTGCTCTTGCTGCATGGCCAGATCCTGCGCAGCATGAGCCAGGAGGGCCAGCCGTGGCAAGGTAGCACAAAGGGGATTTCCTTCCCCTCAAAGGTATCAAGAAGCAATAAAGATTTCTTTATAGCCATCATAATAGACTTTTCACTTGGCTAAGTTTTACATCATTTCTATTTTATAGGTGAAAAAAAATGGGTGGAGGAGAGGAAAGCAGATGGTGATCATATCCTGACTTCACTTGGGAAGTGAAGAAAGGGGGGGGGGGGAACAGTTTTGGTTTTTAAAACCAAGCAAGTCTAGTAAATGGTACAAATTGTTAACCGTATTTTAAATACAACTGGAAACCACTTTGCTAACTGTGGCCAAGGAAGAAAATAAAGAGGAATGTGAAAGAAAACAGACTCCTGGATCTACGCATACAGTAAAGTGCCACTTTTCAAATTCTTCCTCTGCACGGGAAGATGCCTACCATGTACTGGCACCTCTGCAAATGGGGAAATGGAGAAGAAATGTAGCTCTAGAACACAAGTTCAGAAATGCCCCTGGTGTGTGTGCGTGTGGCAGAGGTGGTGGTGGAAAAAAGTTACGTGAATTACTGTTATTTACTGAGTGAAAAGCAAAAACTATGGCAGCCTAGAGGAGATGAGCAGTGGAGTTTGGGGTTTTCTACTGACATATTTTTAAAGGGCAAATTAAATGACCTGAGCAACTAGAGTTGTCAACTTGGCATCAATCCCAGGTAAAATAATTGAACAGCTAATACAGAAGTCAATTAATCAAGAATTAAGCTAATACAATTCATCCATAAACCCATGTTGACTGAAATAACAGTCCTCGACAGATTAACATGTTCTCTTCCATAAAAACTTATTGAATACCGGTAAAGGTAAGTGTTGACAAAGATACTTCAAACTTTCAGGAGTTTCACTTGGTGCGATTTGGCATCTTGCTCAACCAGCCTGCTGAAAGAACACAGCACGCACTAACAGAGCAAGAACTGGCTCCTGCATGATTTCCAGATCCACTACACGGTGAAGACATCCTCTCAATCCCTGATATTCAGGAACCAAGGCCAACGTGGCTGCTTTCCAGGCCTCCTTTGGGATCGTTGGCACAAAACTTCTCCTTGGTACAAGGTGCAAATAAAAGTAGCTGGAGACACAAAGATTGAGGTGCAGGTCCTTTTTCCCCAATTTGCTGGTATGAAGATAAACCGGCACATTTAAGGCACGGGAGGTATATGGACAGGTTAATGGACTAGGAAAGGTCATAGAAGCAAGTGCCTGTCTGCAGATGGAAGCAGGCAGAGGACATCACAGATGAGAAAGGAAGAAGCAATAGAGAAAGCGAGCTAGTTCTGGTGAAGAGACTGTGAAAGGTGAATACTTGCCAAGGAAAGGAAAACAAGCCACAGACATTTTGATACGCAGGAGGCACTTCTGAAAAAGGATTCTTTTTTTTCCAAGTATTTAACTTAACTACGCAACGCTTTTGGGCTTCTTCGATTCTCATTATTGCCCTGCAGTGCCTCACCTTTCCAAAGCACCGAACTCCGCAGCAGCGGAGCGGGGTTAGGAGACAGTGCCTGCTGCTCCACAGCAGCACGAGACACGCTGAGGGATCTCAGGGGCTTGAGCCCTTCAAGGATTTAGAAATCTATTCTATTCCACTCCATTTCCCCCACCACCAGCCAACCTTTGCAACTTAATTATAAATCTTTTCTCCCACAAAAAGAATGCCTGATATTCCCAATCTCATATCAAATCTGCGGTAAACTCCATAGCATCTATTATTTCCAAATGAATTTGCTTTATTAAAAAGTAATGAGCTATTAATTAACTTTGCACTCGTACAAAGCTGTTTAATTCTCAATCCAATTAACAGCAATCTGCTGAAGGAGTCTAATGATTATTTTAAATTTGCTAAGAGAAACATCTCTGAGCCTTTCATAATAAGATATTTACAGAATAGCTTGGGCTGGGTCTTCCTCATATTTTAATTCAATAACATTTTTATAATACTTCAACATCTCTACATTATCTTTGACAACGTATCATTTAGATGCAAAGCAAGGCTGAATAACTAAAACTGCTTATTTGGAAGCTGTTGTGGAGGGATTATTTTGTTTTTAGCTTTCTCAATCATATCAACATAGGCATAGAAGGTTCCAAATCCTCAAGCACAGTTTCTGTTCGGGTAAGCCTCACAGGAACTTCACATGGGTATTTGCTTTGCATAGATGCAGCAACAGGCTGCTTTCCCAACGTTTTGAAAAACTGGTAATCTCCTCCGTCTGCACAGAGGAGAGCCCACTTAGCAGCCCTATGTGAGCCTTATCTTGTTGTTACATTATGTTGTTATAACCATAATGACAGTGCTTATTTTGTATGACTTCTAAACCTAAATATGGGCTGGACAAGAAAGACTTTATGCCCATATGATTTTGGCATCTGGAGGTTTTTACCCCCACCCTCTAATACACAGACGTAACAGAACGTACACCTGTGTAGCGTCCACTCTTGCAGACACTACCTAGACTCACCTGGCACCTTTTCTGACAGAGAATGAAGCATTCCCAAAATCTGCCCTTTAAAGGACAGTCAATTCTCTCCACCACCACAGTAAAGGCATCTGACAACTAGAAAGTTACAGGTTTTGATTACAAATTTTCCCAAAAGCAAGAATACACTCAGCTCAAGACACAGAGGGGCATTCAGGAAGACAAAAGCTCGCTTTCCAAAACCACAAATGAAAGAGAGAAACTTTAACACTAAGCGTCACAACTGCATGCATGGTACTTAATTATTCATTGCCACTGCCTACCTGAAATGAAAACTGCCAGAACTCCTGCAGATCAATATTCAATTCTGAGCAATTGTGCGGCGTGCTGTAACACATGGGCCCCAGGTACCCAATTTCAATCATGTGTTCAGAGCAGGAAATTTATAAAGGCAGTTCATAAACTTACCTTTGCACGTGTTAACCCACATCACACACAAAACCCATCCCGTTTAGCTTAATACATACCCTAACCTGAAGAGGTGTAAACTACGGCGTGTTAAAACAGATACGCTTATCTAGAAACACGGCAATGGTTAAAGTCACGGTGGCACAAGGATGAGAGGAAAGGGCACTGAAGTGCCGTAGGACACAGGGGATTTTTATTTTTTTT
>VZTL01068304.1:7918-21143 GCA_013400535.1 Scopus umbretta | reverse complement strand
GGTCTTGGGGGAAAAAAAAAAAAGAGCCTTGTGGCTCTTATTGCCTTCATCTCTGGTTGAACAAAGATGGACCATCTCCCCTCTGCCACAGATGTTAGGTGAAACATATCTTGCACCCACTGCTTCCCGGTGTTACATTGCCCTCATTTCAGCTGTCTGGCTTGCCAGTGAGCCTGCAGTATGTACTGCTAGCTGGAATGGTTTGGCAATCCCCTTGCTTTGGGAAACAAAATACAGAAAAGGGAGTGACAAGCTTCTCTGTATATCTGTGTTCACCTGATGTCATGATGTTTAGAAACCAATATGTTTGGTGGATGTAGTCGAAAAACAATGCTATATCTTGGCAGTTCCTCAGTCAGAATTTTTAATAAATATTCTTAGGATTGTCTAGGCTAATGCTCCCCATGTATCATGGAGTATAGCAGCACAGTAGTTATTCTAACCTTTATTTCTGGAAGTCTCATAACTATGATCTCTGAATGCTCAGCAGCAAATGAACTATGATGGGGAATCCAAGAGGACACTATGTCTGGTATCTCTACAGTGCTTTGCTGCTGACTTGGTGGATTTTTTAAAATCGGTGCTGCTGGTGAAAGTGAACTAAAGCTACTGGCTTCTTGAGCAAAAGTTTTGTACATGGTGGCTCAAGATTGGATGGTTTAGGCAAAGGAATTGGAATAATCCAGGGAATTTTCAAAGGACAAAATAACTAAACTGTATTAGTCTGACCAAAAAGGTCCTGCACTAAGTGGTATGTAACTGAAATGAGTAAAATGTCAATGAGTGTTGTCTTGGGTATCTGTAAGCCTCATCATACATTCATTCCTTGGCAAGTTTTGACATAGGCATAGGTTTGATAAAATGCTCAGTGGACAAGCTTCCAAAGGCAATTCAGGCAGATTCAACACAAGGGAAGTCACAGGGAATCTGGTGAGGCAGCTCAAGAAATTAATCTGATCTCATTTGTTCATTATTTTTAGGAAAAATTTCAGGATCATTGTGTGGGAAAAAATTGTGGTGTTGCTGCTATGCAAGTCTTTTGTTATTATCTGCCATGTGTTACCATATCTTACCTGGAACAGATCAAAAACATGAACAAGAGAAGCATTTTTGAGATGAGAGGGGAAAAAATGGTTACTGAGGGGTCTTTTTAAGAATTAGCTAATTTTTCATACAAGTATTCTTAAATGAAAAATAAAAAGAAAATGTTGTTATTTTACAATAACTGAAATGTAAATATATAAAAACACCATTCAAACACCTAAACCATAAAATGTTCTGCTGGGAAACAAATTATAAGTTAGTCTCGACCTGCTAACTTAAGTCTTGAATGACTGTCTTGCTCAGTTTGGGATATCAATGATATTGCAGTAAAGGTTGAACAATCCTGTAGCCAACAGTGGACTGATAGTACACAGAGGTGAGTTGAAGAATCATAGAATAGAATCATTAAGGTTGAAAAGACCTCTAAGGTCATCAAGTCCAAACATCAGCCCAACACCACCATGCTGACTAAATCATGTCTCGAAGTGCCACACCTACATGTTTTTTGAACACCTCCAGGGATGGTGACTCTACCACCTCTCTGGCCAGCCTGTTCCAATGCCTCACCACTCTTTCAGTAAAGAGATTCAAGACTGTCAGGGTAAATGTAAATTCTGCATGAGCAGCTCAGAGGTAGCTCTCTGGGGCCAAAGCCTTTCATGCAGTTGTAAATTTGTGTCTGAATAGGTCAGGTAAATACCAAGTTTAGAAGTGCTTTCCTGAACCCCAATGTGTGACAGGTAATAGGAACACCATAGTATAGCCATTGCTTTCAATTTAATCTTACCGGCATTTGTGGCAGTGAGGGCTGGCTTGTGTCATGCTGGATCTCATCAGCTGGACAATGTGGGGTCTTAGAGCTGGAGCTAGAAGTGTCCCCTGCCTCTGGAGTACTTTTGCAGACCTTTGGGACTGAGGCTGACATTATGTGTAGGGACTAAGAAGCATGCACATGCTGTGAGGAGGTGTGTGGCAAGAAATGACATACAACATATGTGAAGGTCACCAGCAGAGAGCATACATTGAAGGGTTGGTATTTCCCTGGTATTTGTCTGCATTATGCTTAGTCTCAGGCAGCTGCTTCTCTAAGGACTTGAGCTTTCATGAGCATCTGTTACTACTAAGTCCTATTTCTAATTCTGTAAAAGATATTGCAGCAAGTGGAGTGATGGGGAGCACTTCTGAATTCAACAGACCTTATCTGGCATCTGAGCCTGACAGTGTCTCCTACTGTGTGTTTTGTCCGCAGCTCCAGAGTTGAATCTTGCTGAGCCACTCTGTCTCCTGTGTGTAAGACCTGACAGCTATATTATTTTTTTTCCTTTTGTATGTAGGCTGTGGCTTGATCTCTCTCCCTGCACCACCTTTCCTTTATATAGACAGCCAGGAAGGATGAGGGGGACAGGCAGAGAGCTACCTATGGGGCAGAGAAGGCAGAGCCCCTGACTAGAAAACACAGCATAAAGTAAGTAAAATCCTGCCATTTATACCTCAGGGCAGACATAATACATAGTAGGGGCTGGTGTCTTAGTAATTGTTCAGCAAACGGAGTCCCAGACCCAATGCAGATGGTACCTGTAAAACTCAGGAATGTGATGGCTTTGAGATTTGTTTTGAAATTAAAGTCTATATTTACTGCAAGCTGCATGTGTCTCAGAGCAGTTCATAACAGGCTGTAGCTGTTGGCTGGGGTCTGGCCCCACGTGCTCTTCAGAGGATGTCTCCAGTTGTAGAGGGCTTTCCCTTCCAGAGGGATTTGGCAGTGTCTGTGTCTTTGGCTGGGGAGCACTGGCTGGAAAGGCTTTGCTTCCACTTCACTCAGTTTCTAATTACTGCCCATGATGTGACTGTTCAGTCATGGGCATTTGTGTGCAGGGCTTTCTGGGCACATTAAGCTGCCAAACATTTTCCAAGGTTGTGTAAGCTGTTTGACGTGGGCAACTATCAGTGTAAAGGAAAACAACATTCAGATGCAAGCAAGTGAAGATAGACCCTGTAGTTTAATAAAATCTTGTTTATACTACAACAGTCCACAAGCTTCAAAACTCATATTCAAAGATATTTGTTGTTTTCCTTGGTCTTTCTGTTCAGTTGTGGCATTTCAATAAGTGGAGTGTGGTATCCAGGTGTTCCAGTATATTCTCTCTCATGCTGGGCAGCACTAGGAATTTTGGGAGAGTTTCCAGAAGCCATGGACATGTGAGATAACCTTGCACTCCCTATAGTCTCCTGAACTTCCAGAAACCAAAATAAGCCTGGGAGCAACAGAATTTTTTCCTTTCTGTCTTTTCCTTCTTCCTTCCACATACCTCCTTTAAAAAGCAGCTAATTGTGGATACTTTTGCTATGCATAATTTCCCCCTTTGAATCCAGTATGAATCTTGGCATGTTGGCAATGAGTTCCCCAGCCTGATTTCACACTGCATGAGTGATGTCCCTTTCTCTCTTTCCACCTTTCAGCTTCCTTTGTTCTCTCCCATCCAGGGAGACTGGATGCTCCCAGCCCTCTTTCTTCAGGCTGTGCACTGTTCTATAAATTCTTTCCTTGTTTCACTAGTTTGTTTCCCAGTCTAGGTCTTTGCTATTTTTTATTGGATGATAGCTTTTTTCCTAAGCAATTGCTCATTTTTATCACTATTGTGAGTCTCTTTTAGTTAAGAGATGTCTTATTTGGATGGCATGGCCATCACACACAGTACTCCAGGGAAGGCTGTGTTGTTACTTGCTGTTCTAAATTCCTTGTCTAACGGAGACTTAATAGCCTATAGAAGATAAACAAAGGAGTTTAGAATTGGATGTTACCCAGAAAGCTGGATCTAAGCACCTTTTAAGCTTCAGGGAAACTTGGATCCAGATCAGAGGGGTTTTGGCTCATATTTGGAGCATAGTCAGCAATTACTTCCATGACTGCTGATCTCAAGCAAAAATTTAGCAGACGGTTATGTATAGCTCCTTTAATCTGCTTTGGAAAACTGCCTATTCCTGTGGTAGTCAAAGACTGAGGAACTGAAAAGGTGACCTAAAGTCACCTCTATCTCCTTAGCTCTTGCAGGGAAGACAACTTGCTGCACTAGGAGAACCATCCATTTGCTTTTCTTGTGTGTGCTTACCCCTTGCACTGCCTACAGTTCCTGTGTTGTGCTAGTCCCTTTGACTTCTAAGCATTGCTGGAGAGTTAGAGACCTGAGTATCTGTGCCTAGCCTCCTGTAAATAAATATCCTCTTTCTGAACCTTTGTGTCACCATGCATATGTAAGTGAGATGGTCAAGAGAAGCTAAT
This sequence comes from Scopus umbretta, assembly GCA_013400535.1. Taxonomy (NCBI): domain Eukaryota; kingdom Metazoa; phylum Chordata; class Aves; order Pelecaniformes; family Scopidae; genus Scopus; species Scopus umbretta. The sequence goes on along the minus strand of VZTL01068304.1, from coordinate 16,819 downwards.
GCTGAGATCTGGAGGTGCTTTTTTTTTTTCTTAATGAATAGAATTATCTATGAGGAGCATGAAGAACCTCCCAACTGCAACTGCTAAACCTCCAGGAATAGAATATTGTAAAGGAAATGGTAAGGTTGGTCTGGTGTGAAATACAAGGTGTCAGAGATGGAAGCTCAAACACTACTGAAAAATATTTTTATTCCTTGCTAAATTTTTCAACTAAAGCCCTACAACTCAGGGATGAGGGGAGGTGGTGAGATGATCCTACTGGAATCTAGCAATAATAGAAGACCTACTTTTCAGCTCTGACTCTGAAGTATTGACAGGAAATTGCTTTTGCCTCCCCCTTTTTCTTGTTTTCTTTGAAAAAACATGTCCCCTGCTGAGGAGTTGTGGTTACTTGCAGGATTGTCATATTCTTATTGCTGTCACTTTTCACATAAGTAAGGACAAAGCATTGGCCTTATAGCTGAAAGACTAATTTATGCTATGGTCTTCTGCCCTATAATTCCAATCAAAAAACTGTAGCATGCATGGAAGGGCATGATAAAGAGGCAAGGGCTGTTGGTAGTTGAAACTGGAATTTTCAATGTTGCCAGAAACTGTAGGTGATCTTAAGCATACGAATATTTATAAAGGTAAGACTATTTTTCTTATTCTGAGAAAATGTGGAACTATCATTCCTAAGGATTAAAAGCTTGGATATAAGAATAATGTAAGGAAGACAGTAGAAGGCAAAATGTAGTAAAGGCACTACATAAGCAGTGCTTGCACACAGGCTTCATAATGTAACACTGCTCCACTAGCTAAAGGACAGTTGCACTTCTGTCAGCTGTTTTAGTAGAACAGTTTTGGGTGGTTTTTTTTCTCCTTTTAGGTAACATGAGCCTCGGAAGGGAAAGTAGACTCATGACATGCTTTCTACTGCATTTTTCAATGGCTGTTGCTACAAAACTGCTTACAAGGCTTCTAGTGGCAACTTTTTTCCTAAATCTTTCTGAAAACTGAATTTGTTTCTTCAGGTGAACCTAGTAGACTAATTCTTCATAGAGTATTTAAGCAGAGTTCTCTCTTAGATGGATCAAGGAATAAAAGAGGTTAAAAGGGAAAGAAATTGCTGTTAATGTATTAAACCTCAGACTTAATCAAGGACAGAGTAAAAGAATAGAATTTATCACCCTCCTCATTTTTTTATGTTCTTAGTGCCAAAACCTCCCCTCCAACTTACTGCTTGGTACAGACCCATTTTCTATTCTGCAGAAACACCCTCTTTAGCCATTTGTCCTGGTTTCAGTTGCGATAGAGTTAACTTTGATATATTATTGATAACACAGTGATGTTTTAGTTGTTGCTAAATAGTGTTTCTACTAGTCAAGGATTTTTTAGCTTCCTGTGCTTTGCCAGGTGCACAAGAAGCTGGGAGGGGGGGCACAGGCAGGACAGCTGACCCAAACTGGCCAAAGGGCTATTCCATACCATATGGCATCACGCTCAGTATAGAAAATGGGGGGAGTTGGCCAGGGAGCAGCAATTGCTGCTCAGGGACTGGCTGGGCATCAGTCAGCGGGTGGTGAGCAATTGAGTTGTTCATCACTTGTTTTGTGTATTCTTTTATTTTTATTTTTTCTTCCTCTGCTGTCCTATTAAACTGCCTTTATCTCAACCCACAGGTTTTACTTTCTTTTCTTCTGATTCTCTCCCCCATCCTGCTGGGGGTGGGGAGGTTGAGCAAGTGGCTGTGTGGTGCTTAGTTGCTGACTGGGGTTATACCATGACACCATTCTTTTGCATCAGGATGTCCCCTGGACTCCTGTCTCTCATGCCAGTCTTCTGACCACTTTTGACAAGTTTGCATAATCCACATCAGAATGATTTGGGCTCAGAAGTTTGAATCCCCTTGCAAGTAGACAGTTTAACTGGGTTCACTTTCTTCTGTTGTTCTTGTGTTGTGGTTTAACCCCTACCAGCAACCAAGCACCACACAGCCGCTCGCTCACCCTCTCCCTGCCCCAGCGAGATGGGGGGAGAGAACTGGGAAAAAAAAAAAACTAAAACCCGTAGGTTGAGATAAAGACAGTTTAATAGGACAGCAGAGAAAGAGAAAATAATAATGATAATGATGATGAAAGAATATACAAAGCAAGTGATGCACAATGCAATTGCTCACCACCTGCCGACCGATGCCCAGCCTGTCCCTGAACAGCGATCGCTGCCCCGCCGGCCAACTCCCCCAGTTTCTATACTGAGCGTGACGTCAGGTGATATGGAATAGCACTGTGGCCAGTTTGGGTCAGCTGTCCTGCCTGCGTTCCCTCCTAGCTTCTTGTGCACCCAGCAGAGCATGGGGAGCTGAAAAAATCCTTGACTAGACTAAACACTACTGAGCAATAACTAAAACATCAGCGCGTTATCAGCATTGTTCTCATACTAACTTCAAAACACAGCACTGCAGCAGCTACTACAAAGAAAATGAACTAAGCTGAAACCAGAACATCTTGCTTCCAAGGGGTTGTGTACCCAATCTGTTTGTTGCAAGGGAAATACTTCTTCCATGGTTTTGTTACAAGTTGAGTTTGCCTGTGTAATAACAAAGCTTGTAGGGTTGATTCAGCTGAAGAGACCTTTTAAGGTATGGCTAAAGATAACTTGGAGAAGTGGTAGCACCTGGCAAATTTATGTCCTTGTAAGATGTGAGCTGGCTCTGGTAGCTCCAGGCTGAAGCAGGACTCCAGAACATGAAGTTGTAGTGAAAGCTATGGTCTAAACATGCCCACTGTTTCCTCAATACTCCTACTCCATACCCAATACCATACCTTATTTCTTCAGCCTAGGAAATCTTTCTCTTCCTTTCTACTGAATCATTGTGTGACTCAGAACCTTTTGGACTAGTTGCACTGCATTTTTTTATTGTACAGATTTGCAGTAGCACCTTTTCCATGGGAGAATCTCAAAGTGGTTTCCAAGCATCACTAAATTTATCTTTTCTCCCTTTTTTATTTTTTCTCTCACTGTACTAATTTTAAGGACATAAAAGGTTTGCAAACATTAGAGAAATTGCACAAGGTTATGGAGTAAAATGCCAATAGTCAGGAACAGAACCTAGAAATTTTGTTTTCCCTTACCGTTGTCACAGTAAGACCTTGAAATGTAATCCCTAGGGTAACTGACAGTTAAGAGGAGTTTTGTGTGACTTCCATTTTATAGAACTAAACACAGAATTACAACATGACCCTTAGAGTAGCATTTCATACATGCTAAATATCAACTTTTTTCAAGTATGTCACAGACATAGATAAACTGTTTGGTTTTAATATGGGAAAGTGTGTTACTGTCATTTTTGGAATGGATGACCATAGGCAATTGAGGAAAATGGTTTAGGAGACAGAATTAGTCATTTAGCACATCTACCATTGCCCTATGGAGCACAATTCACTGAACTATTAGTTCTAAATCATATTTGCTGCAGTTGAATTCCTGGTTTTACTTAGTCTGTCACTAGTTCTATGTCAATACAATGACAGATAACCTACATGTAGATGTCTGTCTACAGAAGTCTTTGGATTAATATTTTTGGACTCTTTTTGTCTGTTAAATATTTCACTTCACTTGTTGGATATTTGGTAGTTCTGTTGCCTGAGCGATTAACAAGAGATTGAAGTGAAAAGTAAACTGTGAATTGCAGGTAGGAATTTGCAGATGAACCAAAAGATGAGTTAGGAATTCATAAGGCAAAGGAATGTACAATCTTTTTCATGGTTATCGGAATAATTATAAATCATACCTTATAAGATCTCATGCAATACAAAATCGTGTATTCACAGTATCCTCAACTTTATTGTGCTTAGCATTAACTATGTCAGCTATTTATTTAAAAAAAAATAAAAATCTCTGCTGTCATGTTTGAAGCCTTGTATTGCTCACTGTTTAAACTGAAGACTTTGCCATCTCTTCCCTTCTGCTCTTTACTGGTGCTTCTTCAAGCAGCATTGCACCAGTGGGTTCTTTGAAGAAATTCAATGCTGCTTTCCAGATTTAGGCATCCTTGGGGCCAAGATAAGCATCTGCTAGCCATGGAATTGTAAATTAGGAGGTTTGCCTTAATTACACTCAGCATCAGCCTACAACTGTGTAACTTAGTAAGTAGGAATTGCTATTTGCAGATGATCTATTGTCACTTTGCTGCCTCATGTCTTTAACCTAAACTAGATGTGTAACTGGTGCCTCCAGAACAGATGCGTGGTTCTTGACAGTAATTCAGATGTAAGAGTGTTTCTTTAACTCTGGGAAAACATCCTGAGCCCTACTGCACTTTTCCTTTGTCATTCCCCCTTGTAAAATGAATGGCTGCACACATCTTGGACTCTGCAAATGTGTTTGCATATTCAATATTACCATTATTACAGCCAACCTAGAAGATATGGTTTGCTACCAGGAAGAAGACCGAGGAATGGGATGTTTATGTAACTTGGTGGCTCTTTTCACTAACCAGTGACAGTCCTTTTGTAATTTCTTGATGTATAGTGACAAAATACATTAGAAACAATTTAGTTCTCTTCATCTTCGAATCATTGCAAAAATGAGTAGTGGTGTTTCGAAGGAAATATATGTATATCAGTAAACATATCAATACTTTTAAAGGAGGGAATTTAGCAGTGCTGGGTGGCTTGCTGGTACCATATGTTCTTAATTTGAAATACCTCTTGGAAAAATAATCTCTGTCTCTGTGGGAACAGGTCGAACAATGGTAATGATCTGTGGTCTTGTCACAGCTATGAATGTGTCCCAAAGTGTGAAATGCAGGTACCTCATTGTTTTAATAACTAAACACATATCGGACTTGAGATATTTCTGTTTATAATTCTGCATGGTATTTATTATACTATTTTTGTTAAGGATGGGGGACCTAAGACACCAACTACCACGACAAGAGTTGGTAACTGCATTTTTTTAAGGGTATTCTTAGGGTAAAAACAATTAGCTTCTCTCTGTTCTGAAAATATTTTCTCTGGTTCATTGTAGGGCATGTCAAATAAATGCAATTTTGGAGAAACTACCTCTCCTGGTGTGTTACTTTTCAGTGGATAAACAGGTTTATATTCTTCAGAGCTGGGCACTTTATGCCAAACCTATATTCTCACAGGAATTCATATTTAAATAATCTTTTTATTGTTCACTTAGCACAGGAGAGATTGACTTCCTTGATTGTCATGTTTGTATGAATGAATTTGTTCCAAGATAAGTTTCTTAAACTGGCCATGAATGCTATCAAGCTGGGTCCATTAATGACAAATTACACATCACTGGTGTCTCATGCATTTTGTCAGTTGCCACTGACAATTCAGTCTCTGCCAGGTATTATGAATACTATGTAATTTACTGGTTTAGGGTTTGACTAAGTGTATTTGGTGAGGGCTGCATTGGCAGCTGGAGGGCAAAAATAGTTGTGTGTGAACAGTAGTACAGCAGGTACAGGTGCTCCCAGCAACTAATTTTTTGTGCATGTTTTGCATATTCAGAGGCCATTGTTATGCAAAATACGGCCCTTGATTATTCCATTACAAGATTGTTCCTTTTCAAATTGTGACTAATTTAAAAGGATTTGAAAGGTTTCTACTTATATTATCTTGGGGAGGAAGAAGGGGGAAGGAACTTGAAATTTTGACTGCTGACAAAGGCTGTAGTGTGGTTTTGGTGGTAAGGGAAGCTGGTGATGTGACAGGGCAAAAGTCCATGGTTTCTATACAGAACTAGCAGGGTACAGGCAAAACCATCTGACGCTGCTTTAGCATGTCTGTGTAGGGAATGGTGTGCCAAATTAATGTAATACTTTCCCTCATGCAATATCCAACAACATATTTTTGACCTTTCTTCTGTGAACACGTACCAGTTAATCACAGATGGACTACTTGATGCTTGGCATTTGGTTCTGAGTAAACACCTCTGCCTGTCTAAATATTTGTTCCTAGGACTTGGAAATTGTGCTGTGTACACGTTTAGGGCCTGTACTATGTGTTTTTGTAACTCAAATGGGATCAAAGATGATTGAAATGAACTTTGTTAAAAATATCTGTGGCTAGTTGCAATATCTTGGAGGAAACACAAAACTTATGAGTGTCTACCACTCTATATTCTCACCTTATACTCTCTGTATTGATTATTTTTTTCTTCCTCTGTCTANAGAAAATGAACTAAGCTGAAACCAGGACATGGATCAGAATGGATCAGAAATATTATAAAAACATTACCAGTTTTAGTTTTATTCTGTAGGGGCTTTCCAGTTCAGAACTGGTTCTCAGTTATCTGGAATACCCTTGCTTAATTGGACTGCTGGGGATTTTGTATCTTCACTGTCCATGCACCTTTGCCTTACCTATATGATGGTAAATGAGGGGGTCAGGTAAAGATGGAAGTTGTTCTTCACTATTACAGTTGACTTGTTTTATAACATTCTCTTCTTTAAATGTTAAGGTTTTTTTCTAAGATAATGGTGCCATTTGATGTTTCTATATTGAGAAGTTTAGTTAGACCTTGAGGACTTTCAATAGCTCTAATCAAAAACATATCTTTTTATTTAGTGGGAATTAGCTTATAACTGAGTGAAGAACTTGTGTAGAACTACTTTAGAAGAGAAATTTAGACTTCTCCACTCCCCTGCCCTCACATACTTAAAATATAGATACCTTTTATTTTTGGAGTTCTTTTAGTTGAGTGAAAACTCAACATATTAAAAATACTTCTTAATGCATTTTACTGGGAAGAAAAAAAAAGTAGATGAGGCAGTTATAAAATATCCTTTCCCCTAAATGAGTGGTTAGCTGACTTCCTGAGGGATGAAGCCTTGTATCCTTCCAGAACTCATGTTAACAAATATATATATGTAGAAACATTCATGGATGTTACAGATCTTAATATCATAATTCTATACAGATATGTGGAACTCTGTCTGAATGGCACTCTGTGGGAGTTTTTTGCGCATGGGACTCTACTCCTTTCCAGAAGCTTGCCAAAGCATAAGGCCTTCATGATATCTTGAGGTAGAGAATTTCACCTTCTAAATATGTAGTGTTGCAAAAAACATTGCTTTAGGTCTGAGTATTCCACTTTCTAGTATGATTCAGTGTCCTTTTCCTCCTGTACTGTAACTGGGTATCATCCAGTTTTCCTGCTGTGTTGACTGTACAAAAGTTATCCTGATATTTTACACCTCTCTTCAGGTTAATACAAACTTTGTCAATATAATTCTGTTTTTGAGCTTCAGATTCCCTGTTGCTGCACCTCTCTTCCCTTATACCCCCTCCCATGGGGAGAAAAAAGGCTGTTCAGGTCTGTTTTGTTTCCCAATCATCTAGATAAAGTCATACAGTAACCTTTCTTTTTTTTACCTCCCCTGCAGCAGCATATCCAAGTCTCTTATTTTCTCAGCCAGAACAAAATCATCTGCCTCGCTGGATTATCTTCCCCCTGTTTCTGTGCCTCTTGAACTGATGTACCATTGACTTCAATGGATGTTCTTCTGGGGAAAGTGTATCAATCTATTTGGTCCTGGGGGCACAATAATACCCTTGTCTCTAGGCAGCAGAATTATCTGCTAGAAGCAATTGAAGACCACAGCACATGTTTTCATCTCCTCCAGCCTGGCCTTCCAGTTTTATTCATTGAGCATCTTTATTCCATATATCAGATATCCATCAGACCATTCACAAAGCAGTTCCATTCAGTGCTGTGGTGCTTCGCCAGAGAATTGCTTTGCCATGGGATAGACTTCAGAGCCAAATATATTGCAGGTAGGAAAAACTGCTTAGGTTATGCTGGCCAATACATGACTTGAAGAGAACTTCTTTTCTGCAGGCTTAGGCACTGAATTAGGAACAAGTGAGAGAGGAAAGAAAGCACAGAGTTTACAGGCTGAAGGCATATAGTCCTTTTCAGTAGGAACAATTAATTCAGTCTGAGGAGAGCTCCAAATCTCTCCTAGGGTGTTTGCTTTAGAAGATGGTGGCTTGTGCTAAGTTTAATACTACAGAGCATATTATGTGTTCACTACAAAATAAGTGTTACTATTACCTGCTAAGTGGAGTTTAAATAGCTTTCCTTCAGAACAGTCAAGGAAGATAGCAAGATGGAGCTGAGCAGCAGCACCAGGCTTATCCTTTGCAAACCAATAACTTTTTATCTTGATCCCTTTAAAATACTCCTACTCTCGGGCAGCTCTCAGTTCCCAAAAGCACTTTGCAGGCAATGTTTGGTAAGCAGATTAAGTGAAGCTATTGGAAGCCCTGTAAGGAGCAGGAAGGTCTGAGAGCCTTGCAGGGTTTCATACTGCTAAAGACAGTGCCTGGCAGCTGAATGCCACCATCCATTGCTAAACCCTGTGCAGACAGGGTGATGGTGAGACTGTCAGGTGCTCTGTGCCACTTCCATCAGTGGATCAGGCAGTGTGTGGGAAAAGATGTGACAGCACACTGTCACAGGTAGGAAGGCAAGGAGAGATGGTGTGCAGCTGGCTGCAATTAGCAAACCCTCTCTGAGAGTTGCCAGCACCCAGGAGAGGTACAGAGTGCGAACTTCCCTTAGTCCCCACAGAGATGTGGTTATGTTTAGGAAAGCTGGTTGATGGAGGAAGCTAAAGGGCTTGACGTTACTGGCAAATGCACAAGACAAGTAGCTCTTTAAGAAAAAGGAAGGGAAGCTGAGGACCGCTGGAGGTAGACAGAGACCTGTGACCTCCTGTCAAAATGGCTAGAGTTAGAAAACTCTAGTTCTGCTGAGAAGGAATTAATAAAAAATGGGGATAAAGTCCTTGGGAAAGCAGATTTTGCAGGACAAGTAATGCATTGTGTTTGGGCTTTGGGGTTAAAAAAAAAAAACAAACACCATGAAACTTTGGAAAAAATTTTTTATTTTTTTTTT
>VZTL01068301.1:9608-38154 GCA_013400535.1 Scopus umbretta | reverse complement strand
GATGGTATTCAGTCCTCAGAGAGAGAAGCCCTTCAGGAATAGATGGACTTAGGGCCAAGCCTGACCTCTGTTCTCAAGCAGCCACCTACTTGTCTTTTCCCATTTGATTCACTCCAGGCTGAAATATTTTTAGCTCAAAGCATTGCGACAGCAGATTTTAGCTTGTCCATGCAATAACTGTCAGCCTTAGGACGATGAGCATGTTGTGGGATTGGGACTGAAGAGCCAAGACCAGTGACTAGTGAATATGCACCTGCGTTAGCTGTTGAGGTTGTATGTAGAACTACTAAATCTGAAAGTGACAACTGTCATGTATCTAACCTACAATTTTAGTGCTTACACAGAAGAACACAGCAGGTTTGCTGGCATGGCTATAATTGAAGAGAATAAAGGAGTATCAATTTGTGAAATCTTACCAGTTTGTGAAATCAATGGACATAGATTTAAACCTTAAATATAGCTATAGTACTGTAAAGCTAGAGTAAGTATCTACGTGGATACTTAATGCACACTGTCTTCACACCAGAAGTTGTGACCTTAATTTTCTTAACTGACTTCATAGATCTTTAAAGTAAGTAAATGTCAGTATTAGTTAATGTAAGTACAGACTCATTGGGTTCTGAGAAGGAAAAAGGAAAAATGAAAAACTGCAGATTGATTACTCAAGTGATATCCTTGTTTGCCTTAAGTTCTAGCTGTCAGCTTCCATAAGCAAATATTAGTACAGTATTTAATGGTTATTTAAGTTACTGGTGGAGTAGATTTCTTGCACAGGAGGCAGTTTTCTACAGTACTGGGGGTCTTGAGGTAGAAGTTCAAGTGTGGCAACTGAGATCTTCTCTTGCCTACAGTTCACAACACTGAAAAAAGCACTTTGTTTTCTTTAAGGTTACGTTGGTGCTGCCACAGTGGGTGCTGCTGCTTGGTGGTTTATCGCTGCTGATGGTGGTCCAAGAGTTACCTTTTATCAGCTGGTATTTGCTCAGTTTAATATCTTTGGGGGGGAGAAGGGAGATAACGTGCTTCTTTCATACTTGTTACTTGAAATTACTAGAAAAACAGTAGGTTACAGAAATCTGTATAATAAGGTGTCTTCAGACCTGCTACTGTAAAATTGATCATGATTAATTAGTCTTAATACTAAAGTTCAGAGGTGGGATACGTGAGCTTCTGAACAGTTTGAAGGACTAATTGCTATATTCCAAGTAAAAGACTAATGGGCATTTTTCTAAAGCTGGCAAAAGTTTAAAACCAGTGTTTATAGGAGCTGTATTAGAAAGCTTTGTTTTCATAACACCCACTGCTTATTTCTTAACTGCCTAGTTTACATTTTAAAAGTTTACAAGCTGTGGAAGTGAGTTCATGTTGTTCTGTTTTAGAGCCATTTTCTGCAGTGCAAAGAGGACAATCCAGACTTCTCTGGTGTCGACTGTGTGGTTTTTGAGTCTCCGTATCCAATGACAATGGCTCTTTCTGTACTTGTCACCATAGAGATGTGCAATGCTCTCAACAGGTTCGTATGTCCAAACAGGAAAGAAAAGTTTCTGCCTACGTTAGCCAAAATCCTACCTTTTGTGCAATTTGATTCTTTGTGTATGGACAGCTCGGCTAATGAAGAATGAGTCCTGTTTCCCTTCTGAATCCTGGTAGTGCAAACAAAATGACTCTTAGATAACATTTGAGACCTCTTATCATAAGGTGTATTTTTAAGTCTGCCAATTCACTCTGGTATTTTACTGAGCATGAGCAACTAAAATGTTTTCCATTATTTCTAATCTAAGCTTAATCAATCAGATTATCTCTCCTGTGTTGGTATAAAGTGATATCAAGGAGAACTAAAATAAGAATGCTGAAGATATGGAAAATAGTTTTTCCTGCCCTAGGGGAGTGTGGGTTTAGCCAATTAATATTAGATTATAAATGGAAACCACTAAATAGCACAATGTCAAGGGTATTTTTCTTCAAATAGCTTAGAGGTCAGTTAATTTAAAAACAAATAAACTTTAAATACAAGTGTACTGCGGTAGTCCTACATAGTGAGATACTGCTCTACATCTGATGTTCTGGATCTCAGGCTCTTCTGCAGCATAGCCTAAATGCAGATTGAATCTGAAGAGCAGAATTAAAGAACAAGCATTAAGAAGGCGCAACTATGTGACCCTCTATATCCAGTCATTAAGTGAACTTCAGAAAGTGGGCGCACTAGGTCCCCAGGCATGCAGTAGACTGGGGAGGATTGTGTCTTATGCTGTCGTGCCCATCTTTCCCTTTCTGCTCCCATGGAGAGGATGTTGGGGTCTTAGCAAAAAAGGTAGACTTCATCAGGAATGGGCAGAACACGGAGAAGCTTTTAAAAATAAACGTGCAGCTGAAACTGTGGCTGGTTTGCTGAGCAGACTTGCCAGGTAGCTTGAAGTTGGAACATACATAAGCCCTATCTTGGTGTTTTCCTTGCCTTCGTGACTGGGATAATTGTGACTTACCATGCTGCTTTTCTTTGCAGCTGACTGTTTCTGATTTATTGAATTTCCTGTTGGTATCTTATGTACACATATGTACCATGTTTCTGTTGCAGTCTATCAGAAAATCAATCCTTGATGAGGATGCCCCCGTGGGAAAACATCTGGCTGGTGGGCGCTATTTGCTTGTCCATGTCACTCCACTTCCTTATCCTTTACGTGGAACCGCTGCCAGTAAGTGCATGTATCTTACACCCATCCCTGAACTTGGAGATAGAGCAAAAACTTGTCTGGAGCCTAAGGCAAGGGGTGGAGGGGGAGAAAAGATGTAATCCCTGGCTTTTCTTTCAGATTATCTTCCAGATCACGCCTTTGAATGTGACGCAATGGCTGATGGTATTGAAAATCTCATTACCTGTCATTCTGCTGGATGAAACACTTAAATATGTGGCCCGTAACTACCTGGAACCTGGTAAAGATAGTGTGCGGCCTGCCACCAAACCGTGTTCTTTGTCAGCATGCACCGAAGGAGTTTCCTGGCCGTTTGTGTTCATTACTATGCCCTTGGTTATCTGGCTTTACAGCACAGACACTAACTTTAGTGATATGTTCTGGTCTTGACTGACATGGTGACAAGTTTTACATTCAAAGAAAAAGTTTAACTTAATTTTTTTATTGTTTAGAGCAACTGTCTATTTCTGCTGAATTTTCACATGAACATATTTGCCGGTGATGGAGGTTTCATAATCTAGATTTTGGTTTTTTGCTTTTTCTGACTTCAGTGGGGGCAATATATTCCTCTTTTATACACAGTTAAAAGTGTCCATTGACATGTACAGAGAACTAACACTATTTTATGCAAATATTTTTTTGTAGATGAAAAGCATGTACAGTGTTCTGTTCAATAGTCTATTCATCATGTAAAAAAGTAAATTTTTTTGAGCCAGCGGACACTATCAAACTAAATTGGCAGCAGATTTTAGGGAATGAATGTGTGTCGTCTAAAACTAAAAAAGCATGTAACTGTTTGTCTTCTGCATGATCATCCAAACTTAATTTGTCATAAAGTCAGGTTTTATTTGTAAGCAGAACTTTCTGCACTGGGTAGAGAGTACTGCTACCTCAGTCAGGATTTCTTCTTGGTTTCCCCTCTTGCTGTTCCCTCACTCTCTTGGTTCTTGACTGTCCTTGTTTACACCAGTTTCTGTGTGAGGTATGCCTAAATCTTGCTCATGCAGAAAATATCATTCCAGGTGCAGCCTGCTGGGGTTCTTCCATACTCTTAACACACATAGGGTTGTTGGTTTTTTTTTTAAAGATTATTTATTTAAGTGTCTATTGTATTTTATTGTAACAGACCTTATTTTGCCAGTGTTGCCCATTATGCAGGGATAGGGAGGGCTACTTCTGTCTACTTAAAACTAAAACAAGCCTTTTTAAGAAACACAGTCTGTTTTAATTCAAAAGAGGGTTCAGGTTGGGTTTTAATACCTTACTTAATCTGTCAGATCCTTTCTCCCTTCCCCTCTCCACCCCCCCGCCCCCAAGATCAAAACTTCTGATGAGACCTGGAAAAATAACTTGCACTGCATAGCTAGAAATTGGATTTCCTACACTTAGGGCACTAATGATCAGTTGTATACATGGAGTTACTCTGCTGGCCTGTTGTTAGCCTGAAGTAACAAGCTCGTGTGTGTTTTTTGTAAAATCTGTAAATAGCACATGACTAAATTGAACATATTGTATAGAACTATTTTTATTTTAATGTGGCACTAACCACCTTCATTATTGCGGTAAATGTTAAAGCATGTTTTCAGATGCAGTCCTGTATCAACAATGTGTAAGTCATTAACAGTCCTAACTGTGGTGTTTTTCTCCAATGCCTTCCAACTTTCATCGACTAAAGTGAGTATTTCTCTTCCATTTCACCATTCCAGTGGTGACTTGCTGTAAAATAGCATATGCTGTATACATGTTGAAGAATAAATAGTAATTTCCTTCATTCCCATGCTGTGTTTTGTCAAACTCTGCTGTGCTACATTATTATCACCACTTTAGACTCTTTGTTTTGTGGTCTGAAGCTCAAATTACCGATTCCAAAGGCAAAGCACTTGCTTTTGGTTTACTGTATTTTAGGTCTTGTTTTATAGCACCCAGGAGCCTTAGTGCCCGAAGATCTACAGCTTTTGGTCTTAAGTTTGAGATAAAATTGGACAAATCTGTAACTTAAGACAGTGACAGCTGTTCACAGGAATGTTTAGTGTCCAAAACATTCTGGTACTTGTGGTCAGGGCTGGTTTACTCCAAAGCTTTTTCCCCAGTCTGAAATAGGGGATGCCCCTCTGCACTGAGCACCCTTCCCTAGTCTCTGGTATCTGCAGTGCTCAAAGTGCAGGCGCAGCTTTTCACAAGAACAGCTTGTTGTTTCCAGTAGGTGGAAACACTTTGTATAGTGGTCATTTGAAAAGACAAAAGAACAGTCTCGGCTTAACAGGATAGTCTTTGGAAATTGTGCTGGGGTCACTATGTCTCCGTAGATTTAGTGTTATCTTCTGCTGGCTCAGTCTGCTTTAATAGCCAAATTCAAACAGCTTTCTGATTCTTCGTAGAGGAAAATGATAATTAAAAGCTATGTTCTGTTGGTGCCAGCTGGAATCCAGTTTGCACAGATAGTTCTCTAGGTTTCAAGCTTTCAAATATAGAAGTTTACCTCAAAATACACAGACCCTATCTGAAATACCACTGCATGGTGAATACTCACTGTTTATATAGACTTTGACTTGTTTAAGCTGATGCTGATGTGACTCAGAGGAGCTGGACCTGATGATGTAGTAGGTGTTTTGCTGAACTGTAAGCATTTAAATCCTGTCAGATGCCCTCTTCAGTGTGGAAGAACCTGTCTTTGCCAAACTAAGGTTTTGCATACCACAAAGCCAATGGCCAGCACTGGCCACTTGCTGTATCAATAATAAATGAGCAATATGAGACTTGTCCCTGTTTCTCAAAACAGAAAAATAACAGGTCATGTGATTTGGGATTCTGTGAGATCAACGTCTGTACAAGCATGTTATTTGTTGGAAACAAATACTAGCAAGTTAGTTCTGTGTGCTCCCAACATTATTGACAAATATTTTCCAGGGCAGGAATGCCACTGAATTTTTGAACAGTGGTTCTGTGTGAACCTCAGAGCACCGCATTGCTGCGCTTTTTAAAGCCATGAACGATTCTGCTTCTTGTACAATCCTATTCCTGTCTACTACGCCAAATAATCCTGCTATCCACCCCCTTTTTCCCTGTCTCTAAGCAGCTGAAAGGGAGAACAATTTGTCAATAAGTAGAATTCAGTCTTCAACAACTTCTTTGGATTTCTGTCTGTGTTGAAGATGAATCTTACTGCGTGTTGTTGGTTTCCAGACGGATATCTCGGAGCTCGCTCGTACCGTGCGTATGGGGGCGTGTGCATTAGGGCCTTGTGTTTCTTGGAGTTTGCCTTTGAAAGCTGGATGACTGGTGGATAAATGGAGTGGCATTCATCCCTACAGGCTCCTGAGGTGATGGGAACAGTCAGGTTTTATAAGGTGCTCCTAAAGACCCTAAGTAGTCTTAATCCACCCTGGTTTTCTTCTATTTCTCCCCATCTTGCTGTCCAAGTTTTCCTGTAGAATAGGGTTCCCTAAGATCAGCACTTAATCTCTCGGGTCCAGTGGCAGCTGTTGCTATGCTTTCAGTACTTCTGTTTTCCAAGTGTTGCCACTACATGGTAAATACCAGCCTTGGGTGGTCTGGACTGGCCAAAGGTTAAGACCTACTGTGAGCTTCCTCCCAGGCAGTGAAGCGGCTTGCCTTGAAATCCCCATCTGCTGCAAGCTTCCTTGTGATCTTGGGGCTGGACTGCAGTGGATCTGGTCTTAACCCTTTGCGCTTGAGGAGGCTGTGGGAGTGTGCTTCTGGCATTAGGATAGCCTGAGGCAGCTGATGGCTTGGCTTTTCAGTTACAGCTGCCATAGAAATGCAGTGCAAGGTTAGTAATACATGGCAAGAAAATGTGTTAACTGAAACGCTTATCCTTAATTGCTTAGGTCCTGTCATTCTTCAGCTATCAGTCCTTTCATCTAGAGAAGCCAAGGAGGGAGGACCTTTCAGTTTAGAATTTAGACTTGCCAACATCTCAGAGTTGAAACTCTTGCTTAATTTCTTTGTTCCCTGCATGTTTCCTCTCCAGCCTCCTCGCCATACTAGGGTCATCTGGGGATAGAAATAGGTAACTCCTATTTCAATGGCTTAGCCCTGCGACTATATAAATGGAAGCACTTATTTAAGCAGAAATAATTCAAAGTTACCCAGGCTTTATCTCCCACCCCATTTTTAGAAAACAACTTTATACTTCTTTTTGTTTCCTTTTCCTCTCATTTCACTGAGCTTTTAATCTCTGCTGTTTTCTGGATTCCTTAGTGTCCTCACGTATTGCTACTTATTTTCTAGTGTAAGAGAGGTGTCCAAGACTAGCATCAACCACATGATCGATGCTATCTTATGCTAGGAACGCCAGGAGGGATATCGGCTTATGCTGGGAAACCGGCAGGGTTTGGCATGAGAGCAGCTCCTCCTGAATTCCGTGTTCTGTAGCCTGGTCTAAATGAGAGCGAAGAAAATGGTCAGGCAGCTGGAGTCTTACGTCAAATACTTGGACAGGGGCTTTTATCTTCCTAGTGCCTCGGGCCCTCTCCGCTTTCAGATGCGAGTGATTCAAAGTACTGTTTGTGAGCTACACAACGAGCTGCTCCTTTTTGCTGGCATCCAAGCAATAAAAATAATTCATGCTTGGTTTCCCAAAGTATTATTGCAAATAAATAAGTATGGAAGAGGCTGCAGAAAAAATACATACCGGTCTGTCAAAATGCCGTGAGGCTTCTGTTTGTAGGGAGGCTGTTTTGGGGAAGGCTAATGGTAAGAAAATGAGTTTTTAATCTGATGATAAAATGCAGTACAGCAGTCCTCTGTCGCTGTTCCAAGAACACAGCTGATGCACAGAATATACGTGGTAAACAGCTTAAAGATGGTTCAATTTGCTGAGATGAAGGGAGGTAAAGCTGATACAAAGTTGTCTGTCTCTTGCACCTGTCTTTGTTTACTTTTTTGCACTTCTAACCATTAACTGTTTCCCTAATCTCTGCTAATTACATCCTCAATTACATTAATATGCATTTTCAAATCTTAGGAGGAGAGCCTAAATTTTATAGTTGTTGAAGCAGTGTTTTGAAGAGCAGCCATCAAGTTCTAGGGAATCAGAGTACACTGTTCCTCTCTCCTAGACACAAGGCTAACCTTACGCGGTATTAGTAGGGGTAAAGTACAGGAGTAGCTTTATGACGTTGTACTCTACCCTTTGCCTACGCGTTAATCTGTGTAGTTTAACGACTTCTTCAAAGCTTTCCTACTGCTTCCCAGAACAAGCTGTGTAACTTGGAAAAGGGACATTGTTAGGTCACTTCGGGCCCAAGCTTGCAATGTGTAATGCCTTGATTAGAGAAACACCCTTAAAGCTCTTAAAGGCTTGAGCTCAAACTGCGTGGTATGGAACTCAAACGTAAAAATTGCAGGGAAGCGAGGCTTAACGTTGCCACTGGTCAGGCAGAGAAGGGCAAAAGCTACCTGAACACAAGCCTCCGTTCTTCCTCGCTGCGGTCTTCTGCAGGAAGTGCTGGCTGTGCTGGTGCTAAAGGGAGCTCTGCTGCATCCAGAAGAGCTGAGCCAGAAGCCAGAGGGTGCTAGGCTTTCAGAACAAAGTAACCTGAGAGTGTCCCTTCAATGACAGAGCAGCCAGTTACCAAACTTAACATTCTTCCTTCTGCCACTGGTGATCTTAGTCTTGCTTGTATAATGATACTCAGCATTCATCCTTTCATTAACTGATGCCTTTTCTTTCTTTCCTTTTCAGCAATACTGGAGTAATCGCTTCCTAAACAATTTTGCAGAAATGTAAGGTTGTTTTGTTGCGTGCATGTGTTTTTAGCAACACATCTCCCAAAACTTCTGCATGTATCATGTGTAAAGATTCTTTGCTTTCCCTAAAACAAAACTCATTGTGTTCTCTGTGGAAGAAATGTGTGGTACCATTAGGACTTCATTATACAGATGTACAAACGTGCAATATAGCGTACCGAATTGGAAACTCTCTCCAGAGAAGTTTGGTTTCTGTGCTGCACGGAGAGGAGTTTGTTTATCCTTGAACAAGAGTCGCGGAGCTGTCAGCCAATTTTCCGTATTTCTGTATGTAAAAATGTCAGTTTATACCATGTACAATATCAAAATAATGCATGCCTTCGGTTGTAGACAAATCTTTCTCTGTATTGTATCATCCAAACATACTACTCTCTAACAGCTTATGTACAATGCTATCCTATTTATAAAATTCATTGAAAAGATTATAGATGAATGTTATTAAACCGTAAGCCTCCAGTTCATAACTTGGGATTTTTTTATCATGTGTGCAAATCAACCTATTTTGCACTGTAATGTAACTTATTTAAATCTAAGGCAGTAAGACAGATGTTGGTGCAATACAAAATATTGTGATGCGTTTATCTAAAAAGCAACAACCGACTTAGCCAGTTACCACAACTGCATGTATGACCTTTAGAAGTTGTAAATAAGATCAGTTGTCTATTTACCTGCTGACAGTAAGAAGCATCACACCTAGTTTCATTTGTATCAGGTAAATAAATTTATTCTACAATACATACTTTGTGTGTTATTTTATGCACTTTGTTTTCCGCAGGTACATGCGTACATACTTCAGCGCTCTCTTACTTTAATGCCAGGATGACACTTACTAGCACCAACACCATTGCACTCGTTCCTCCTAGAACTATGCAGATGCCAGCTGCTCTTCCAGCAGTATTGACCTCCTCGCTGGTGTGATTTCCTCTGTCCAGGGGCTTGTGTGTGTGTTTAAGGGACACTGTCAAGTACTTTGATCACTCAGTTGTTTTGTTGTTTTTTTTTTTTAAATGCTCCATTGTTTGTAAAATCCCTCTGAGAAACTTAAAATAAACATTTCTTTCCCAACTACACCTTTATTTTTTGTCATTTTCCTTTTTTGCCCCAACCTTGAGTAGCTGCTAGTTTCTTCCCCCTTCCCTAGGGGGAGCCATGAGCTATTCTGCCGTGAGCTCCCAGCGCAGCCTGTTAAGCTTTAGGCATGACTAAAGCACTCTAAGGGTTAAAGCTGGATTTGCCAAGTATCCTGTAACGCTCAAAATTTAGTTTTGAGCAAGAGGAGGGGGAGCCTCCCTAAAGCCGCAGCTTCGGCCAGCTTCAGTAACGTGTTTTAAATTACTTGCGATGCCTCTTAACCTCCAGCCTGTCGTACCAGCGCACTGCAGCAAACAGCGTTATCCGAACGAGGTGACATGTCTCGGACCCTTCAGACAGAACAGCGTGAGGTTTAAAAATACTAGGGGGTGAATTCCGTTGTTCAGCTGAACTACAAGATGGTGGAGGATGCGTTAATACACAGGGCTGAACTGCTGGTGCCTGCTTCCTACTATGGTAGTGTTGTTCCAAGCAAGCTGAGCTCCGCTCCTAACCTCTGGGCTGAGGCTGTCAGAACCGAATTCAGCACTCGGCTCTTATCTACAGCTGCAGCTCTTCCCGACGCCTTATTTATAGCCTGTCGTCAGCACCCGCCAACAGCGCTGTCGCCAGCAAACCTTCCGAGCTGGGCCGCTGCGGACAGTACCGGCACAGCGAGCACCCGAAGGCGGCGGCAGGCGTCCCATTGCTGCTTCACACAAACGCCTGAGCTAAATGATTGAAGTCATCTGTCCAGAACACAGTGGAAGAAACTGCCCTGTTAGCACCTCTTCCCTTGTCATAACCTCTAGCCTTGCTTTAATTAGGAAGCAACGGGAGGAAAACGAGGCTCGCTTCTTTCTCCACGGCAGGCCCCTGAAGTCCAGTTTCTCAGACCTACACCCTCACCGTGTTGTACCAACACATCTGTGTGAAAGTTACTCCCGCCCAGCTGACCCCACTGCGCCTTTTTTATCAACTTGCAGAAATACATGTCGCCAGCACTGGTACCAAATGTAAAGATTAGTGATGATACGGAGTCATTATTCAGAAAACAGCTCTCGCTCCGTCTGCATTGGTGTCACGGCAAGTTCCATTCCACGGATGGGTTCAGTGCCTCGCTGGTGAGCATACTGAGCCCAAACTCAACTTATTTTCAAACATTTTTTTAAATTATGACCTGCCAGATTAACTCATAACTAGTCACCCAAGTGAACTGTGAACGGCACTTTGGAGTACAGCCATAGGAAGAAAACGTGACGCTCGGTGGGTTGCTAGGTGCTTGAGTGCGGGAGCACGTGGCAAGAGCTGCTGAGATAAACAGCTTCATCTTCCCCCTCCTCCTCCTCACTGCAAACCCCTGCTCTAAAGCATTGCATGGACGAGCCCACTGACAGCCACAGAGGAAGAACACAGTTCTCCATCGCTCAAGTTATTAGGCAATGTAGATCTATTGCATCAAACTTTTAAACACAGAGGGCAGAAAAAAATAGCCCTATTTTTACACTGAGGTGAACTTGTGTGCGATTAGAACCCACATCCATCCCCAAAAGGGTGGATGAGAAAGGAGAAAAGCCTCTGGTGGAGGAGGATGGCAAATCTGCTTTGCACCCTCAGCTAGGAAAAAGCCACAGGAAAAGTCACAGGACTGCAGAAGCCAGACCAGCAACCCACCTTCTGCGCCGTCTGCAGAGCGCTAAGCACCTGAAGCTTTCTCCTAAAATATTTCATCCCAACAATTTAACCCCATGGAAGTGCAGAGAAGCCTTCAGACATCAGTTTAGCAGGCCTAAACAGGTCAGGTCCCTGTCATTTGTGTAGATGAGACAGTGGGAACCGAATCTGTAAGGATTATCCCCTTATCACTGAATCTAGAAGAGTTACTCCCTTCCCCCTCCCGGAGCTGCTGGCGGGCAATGAGCAGTGCCATGGGACCACCGAGACTCTGCCATTTGAGTGAGTGTTTTGGGGGCCAGCTTGCACATAAGCCAGACAGGGGATTTGCTGGCATCACCAACTTTAAGAGAAGAGGTAAAATTTACCAGTCTGGCTCTTCAGGCATGGCAAAGGAAAGGACCCTTAGGCCGATTTTACACGTGTAGGTTCAGGAGCCCGGGAAAAGCAGCTGAGAGGCAGCGAGCTTCCAGCACGCGTGGAGTGAGCTGCCCATCACACGTCACTCGGCCCAAAGGGACTGCCCATGTCTCTGCAGACCCAGAGAGACTCTGAACGGTGGCCAGCCCCCAAGAACCCCTTGCTGCGTCCCATTCAGCCTCTCTTTGAGGAGGAGAGGCTACCATAATGAACAGAAATAAAGTTCAGGAGCAACAACACACACCCAAAACCCACTAAGTCCAGGCTGCTACAAGCCCCCCTGCTATTTATGCAGGTGGCAGAGTCAATTTTTCCTACAGAGGCAGGCAAGGAACACCGCTTTACTGCTGGGGCAAGATAACATCAACGGCCAACAATCAAGCTGCACCTGGCTCACGCCTTCATAACCAAGTCACACAGCTCCAGCGCGCCGTGATTGCAAAACTCCGAGCGTTTTGATCTTGCGCTTGCTGCTGCCCCGCATGCAGTGAGGCAAGACACCCCAGACAGATGTCGTAACTTGAAAGAAGTTTCTCCTGCTGTTGCCCTTCGCCATGGCTCAAGCACTAATGTGGACCTTCGGTTTAGCCACAACACTGACCTGCGCCAGGCAAACCATGGGCAGGAAAGCTCCCACCACCCCTTAACCCATCAAACCTGTGTCCTTTTCCTCCTGGGAGAACAACCTCACTTTCCATAGCTGGGCTGACTCGGGGCTGCCATGCCAACAACTACTCGTGGTGGAACTCTTCAGCTTTCCAGGGATTCCTGCCAAATATTCATCATCTCCCCAAGCTGCAACCAGCAATTCCAGCCCTGTTTTGCAGTGGCCGCTTTGCTGTGGACACAGTTCACCTCTGGCTATAAGTTATGGGTACCAAATCCCGTACCATTATAAAATCTAAGCCTCTGGTTTGTGGGCACTGTCAGCTTCTCGGGACATCCCACCGAAGGGCTTTATACCTTCAGTGAACTGATGGCACAAGAACCCAAGCCACAGCCACCCACCCGTGCTCACAAACCAGCCGTCAGGCGCTGGAAGCCTCAACCCCAACCAGAGTACGGACTCATGATGGGCTGCTTTCCAAACCCCACGCTCCTCTTGCTCGCAGCTCCCAAACCTCTCACAGATCAAAAAGAAAACCAGAAGGAAATAGCTATAGCATCGACTCAATCTCCAGCCTGTCAGCCGAGGCACGCAAACCGCAGGTGGCCTGTCAGAAACCAAGGCCAAGTTCCCAAAGCACCCAGAACTTGCTTTGACAAGTTCTCCAACTCCCAACATTACAGAACCTCCCCCAGCAGCACCGCCAACATTTCTACCCACAGCCCAGCGTTGTGTCAAGCAGATTCCGCAATAAAACAGCAAAAAGCTGTATGCGACGTGTCAACACTAGCCTGAAGAATGAATGCGCGCGCTGCACAGCGCCCGATCTGTATCAGCACATGTAACTATACCAAAGGCTACTGCTGCCGGTGGCTGCCTACAGCAGCAGGGAACGAGGTGCTCGTTCCCTTAGTCTGGGGTGAAGGACAGGGCTAAAAAAGGTGTTGAAGCGAAATATAAGCACCTAAAATTGAAGTCCTGAATTCCTTTCTCAAGTTGGTGCTGACGGTGGAGCACACAGACTTCCCAGGTTACTGCTTTCTTCTTCTTGGAAATTGCTCTAACTCCTGAAATCGCTTTTCTGTGTCTACTCAGAGCTGCCCTGGTGAGACCAGCTCAGCATTTAGCTCTTCCCTACACCTCATCAGCTCCCACATGCTTGTTAGGGAGGTCCCGACCTAAACCAGACAGGCTTTTATCTGACAGATGTACTTTGAAAGATGAACAACGTCCGACCTTTCACAAAATGGAGCTGCTGATGCTCCGATCTTAAAGTCTAATGGGATTTGGAGCTTCCCTCACCAGCTGCACAGCAGGCGTTGGTCTTTGAGGTCGTCACCGAGACACTTCCATCTCTGTGAAAGCCCCGCTGGCAGCGTCCCCCCAAGCTACTCGGTTTCTCTTTTACCTGTTGTTGGCAGCCCAGTGGAAAGGCAATCCCCACCGGGTTGGCACTGGGACTAGACTGGGGTTAGGAGCGGGCCATAGGCTTTCCCCTCCCCACAGGGCAGGGGAGACGAACGGCAAAGTCCTGCCTCCGATAGGAAACGCTCCTCTTCATGCCGTGGCTGCACGCCCCACAGCCCGGTGTCCTACCCAAGGAATCCCTGCAGCAAGTTGTAAACGTCTCTACACCTGTTTAAGGCCAGATGATGGATGTTCTTCCTTCCACCATGTAAAGCCTCTGAACTCATGGCATGGGTGCTAAATCATCGCACAAAAGGAGATGAAACCAACTGTTTCCTAATCACCTTTTCAGGCAATAGAAGCGGCAGGAACAAAAGCAGAAATCAAAGCACAGGAAGGGTTAAAGCCCTTTTGCAAAAACTCACGTATTTCCAGGGCTGGAGCATTACTGAGTGGAAGGTCCTTAAACTTCTCAGAGCCCAGTATTTCTGTAAGGGGAGCAAACACTGGACAGAATCCTCCAGCCTTATCAAATTGGCCGAGTTTCAGTGTGACATTATCCTCCGCAGAGCAGACACCGAGAGGTTAGCTGGAGCCAACTCCTTTCCTACCTATTAAAAGCTGTCCCGGTGAGCTGAGGACATGCAAAAATCTGTCTCCATACCCTGTTCCTCCTCTTCTAACAGCCAGCAGCAACGCCAGGATTCAGTAGTTACCCAGGCCAGCTAGAACTTAGGCTAATACAAGAATTACTGTTTTTTTTCAGAGTAATGCCAAACTTTCCCGATGTTAGTTAAACAGATACCTGCATTCCAGGCCACGTGGGACTACCAGATCGACAGGGACAATTCAATCCATACAAACATTGCCTCCACCTCACTTTTACTGTGGACCTCAGCAGGAAAACCAGAAACTGAGGTTATGCCATCTTCCCACTCTGTCACTGGCTAACTAGGAGCTGGTCAAGTTTTACAAGGCAAAAAAAACTCCTCAGTCACAGATCACAGCTTCTTACTGGCTTCCCGTCAGACCAACTTTAATCTCAAGAACCCTATGGACAGCAGCTCACACAGACAAGCCTAAGGAAGATGCATATCTGCAGATTGCTGTTCTTGCTCTGCTGATGTCATCACATTTAAGTTTCCTGGAAAACTATTTAGTATTCCAAAAGGATGAAAACAAGTTACCAGCTTCAACCCATCAACCCATACTGCACGTCAAGTGTATACACTATACATCAAACGTTAGGCGAAAAGCAGAAACAGCAAAAATTCAGGGAATTTTTAAATAGTCAAACAGTTCTGGGAAAGAGTTGGCATCTTCACAGTCTTTATAGCAAAGCACAGGGCAACGTGTCACCTCTCCAGCACAGGAACAGGCCCTGTTGTGCTGCCAGATCAACCCAAGTTCTTGAATCACCTGCCAACGCAAGTAGCTCGCTTCTGCCAACTGTTAAAACTCTCCCAGCCCAGGGAGCCCAACTGGGAGACGTTCCAACTCACCGAACCCCCCCATTAGCTAAGCAGAACGTGCTGCCGCTGCCTGCCTGTCCAGCCACTTCCACTGAATTGGACTTTTTATTCTCTGTAAATATTTAAGAAATGTATATCAAGTCCAAGTCTCAGGACATGTTTTGGGCTTTTTTTTCCCCCTTTGTCCTCTAGACAAGGCTCACAGTGCTCTGGAACACACAGCTAAAAAAAAAAAAAAGATCGCTTAAGTGTCCACAAGCAAACGTTCCGAATGCAAGGTCAGCGTTCCCTGCCATGCCATGCTCTGGGCAGGCAGTTCAGTAGAGGGCATCTGTTGTCCTTTAAGAAATGGTACTGTCCATGAAAGGCCAGATGTAGAAAATTCAATCCCTTTTAAAATTGCTAAGTCAGGAGCTGTACTGCTCTCGTTAGATCCCCAAACCATCACTCTATTCGCATGCATCGGTGTTTTGATAGCATGATAAAGGAGGAAAAGGAATCTCATCTCCACACTTACAAAGTCCTCGGCCTCTCTGGGGAAGCTATTTGAAAGGGAAGCTTTTACAGTGTAAACATCCATCAGTGACCGACCGCAGCGGAGGCTTCCCCTGCACATTCCATACCCAGCATTACACAACCACCGAGGTTCGCAAAGTGAGCGCAAGGCTCAAGAGAGTAAGTGAAAACGTAGACTAGTCTTTCTGTCTTGTTGTTGTCATCAACAGTGAGAAGACATGGCCTAGCCAAAGGGCTTCACTTAACATATAAATTGTTACATTCAAGTTCCCTCCATTAATGTTTTACTCTTCCCCGAGCTGTGTTTGCACCAGAATGATTTTTTCCCCCACCACCACCAAAAAATCCAGCTCTAGGCATCTCCCTCCCTCCTCTTGGCTGGCTTCCAAGCGACATCTTAACCAGCCTGCTGGTCCCAGGAACGCAGCAGGAATTGCAGCAGCTGCCCCCTTCTCCCCCTTTCCAGGCCACCATTCCTCCTGCCCCGCTACCCTTCCCTCTGACATCTGGTTATTGGACCGACACAAACATGTTAATTATCACCGAGGCCTTAGGCCACAGCTCCAGCAATTCAACAACAGCTTTACAGTTCTTGCCCTGACTTCTCAGCATGCTTAAACCGACCAACCTCTTGCAGGGCTATGAAGTGAACAGATAAAGGATTTAAAAAAAACATAGGGGAAAAAAAAAAAAAAAAAAAAAAGGCAGAAAAAGGGNAAAAAAAAAAAAAAGGCAGCAAAAGGGTTTGCAGAGTTAGAGTTAAAAAGGAAAAGAAGGCTGGGAGAGGAGTGCGAATATTTTGGAGGTAGGTTCAGGCATCAATTCACAGGATTACTTTTCAAACTGTCACCCTGGCAGCACAGGAACAGGTAGGGGAATCATTCTTTAGGCCCACAATGGATCCATGCACTTGAGTTTTGCTGGGTGCTACATGAAGTTGTATCAATTCACTGATGGGCAGTACTGAATACACATTATCTACAATCCGCTACTTTAAGCCCTGCCTAAGGCTATTTAGTTTGAAATCATAGGTTTATAGCTTAAGCCCACCTAAGGTCACTAAATTTAAGACCCCTGGAGACTGCACTAATTTAGATCTGTTTTTTAAAAGAAATTTAGTTCTGGTATATTTGTGTAACTTGAAATTACAATGGCAGACACAGCCTTTGAGATTTCCTTGCAGCTCAGACCTAAGGGAGGAAGTAAGGTTTGCTGACCAAGAAATACTCCCTGCTTCTGCCCTGGACAGATCAGTTTCCACATCACTGAGCTCCTGAAAAGCAAGGAGGGAAGAATCACCACACAAAAACAGGCCTAATGAGGAAGACAGTTATTGAAAGGAGGGGAGGGGGGAAGTCGTAGTTAAACAGAAATCTCTCTATAATCAGCAGTAACACAAAAGGAAGAAACACCTCAATTAAACAGAAAACATTTGTATTGGGCAGCAGTCCTCAGTTCCTTCTATTATCTCTGCTTCACAATTCCTGGATTCCCAAGATCTGGAAATCAGAATTAGAAATACTGCCAATACGTCAGGTGTTATCAGCACGTTACAGAATAAAGTATGGGCAAATCTCTTGCTACAGACCATGCGCTACTTAGAGAATTCCTAGGCACATCATGAACGTGTGCTGCTTTTAGACTCTGGTAAATTAAGACTTTTAGCCCTTACCCAAGAATATGTAAGATTTGAAGAAATTCTGTCCTTTTGCATCACTTCTGCCTTTTCAGGACATGGTTTAGTAGGCATGGTGGAGTTTGGGTTGATGGTTGGACTACGTGATCTCAGAGGTCTTTTCCAACCTTAATAATTCTGTCACAAAGTAGGAAAAATTTAAAACTTACTAATGGCATCTGTGATTTAAAGTCCAGGATTTCAAGCAAACACAGGCACTCCCTCCTTACCCAGCCCCAGAGACCAGCACCCGCAGACGTGCCAGTGCTGTACAATACACCCGGGTGGCAACAGCTTTCTCGCCTCACCTACAAATTGCTTCACTTTGGGGACCTTACATCATGGATTTGACACAGCCTGAACTTCAGGTTTTGGCTTTATGATCTTTTCTTCTAGGGTGCACAGCACATGATTAAGGGACAGAATGAGGTCAGCTGCTTATTATGGGCTAATTGTTAAATATTCCCTGAACTAGAATACCAGTAACTGAATTTGAGAGTGCAAGATCTCTGCAAAACCAGAGACCAGTTTCTAAAATTAGAGCGCTAATGAAGGCTCATTAATAGGCAAGAAGAATCCCTCTAGGATTGTGAAGCTAGTGCTAAATATATCTACCTATATAATCCCAAATGCACTCGACATGTATGGCATCTTACAGTTCCGTACTCGCTTACTGTACACCTATTAGCAAAGACCATACACAAGCTGTAAAGCCCCAATACATCAGGTACTTACACAGAGGTATTATTTGCAGGATCTGACTGAACTTTTCACTTTCATTAAGGAGCAAAGTTCTCAGAAAAACAAAGCCGCGAGGATACAACTCTATTTTGACAGTTGTCTTGAGGTGTTCTTCAGTGTACCTGGACTTGTTTGCTAAAGCTGCACATACGCACATTGTCTTCTTTACAGCATACTCATCTCGAAGGAGTTTTAGTTTCCTGTCTGTTCTAAAAGGAGAGAGTATCAGATTATCTACAAACATGCTACAGAATGGTTTTAGTAAAACTGTGGTTCTCCAATTTCCTGTTCTATGTAAATGTTTAGAGAGAGAAATGTGTAAGGCCAGTGCTTTCCATCTGTGATTAACGACCTATTTAAAGAGATCATTAGAATAAAATGGCTGAGCAGCTTGCAAGATACACATCACACACCACATACTTCTCTCATCAAAATTAAATGCATCCTTTCTTTAGTTTAGTAACATCGAGAACTCCATTCTTTCATCCACAACAGAGGTATGGGATACAACTAGAAAGCTAACAAAGCTACCCAACTTTCAGATGCATCACACACAATCTGATGAATGCTCAAGTGTGAGGAGAAAACAAAGCAGTTGTTTTTTTTTTTTAAAAAAAAAAAAAAAAAAAAAAGAGATGCTTTGAATTTGCTTGTACAGGTATATTTCTTTCTGTTCTGAAAGACATGCAATGAGCTGAAATCTATTCACTGCATCACACAGCAATGGTATAAAGAGATTCTTCAGAAAAGATGAACAGGATCAGGCCTCTCATTCACCAGAATGCCATTAACAAAATGTTGGCTCTAACTGAAATACAGCCATTTGGTGTATTTGTTCAATGAAAGAGCAGTAACAGCTTATGCCAATTCAATCACCAAGACAGCAGCACATGCTTTTCTGTTCTTCCCATATAGCTTTCAAATAACCATAATTCAATTTGATGATTTTGGAAAGTCTCAAGTCCACAAAATTCCAGAGAGAACAGACAGCCAGCTGTTTTCTTTTTTTTTTTTAAAATGGACAAACTGTTAAGACAACTCCTTTGTAAGATGTGACATACCGAAATATTTCCCAAACAGACTACGGTAGAAGTCACCTGCCTATTTTTGTTGTTGTTGTGCATTTTTCCAATTGATATAATGCATGAAACAGAGGGAGAGATATTTTACCCTCGTCTGCATTATACATCTGCAACTAGGGGGAAGCTTGTTTTCCATGTCATGTATTTGTATCAAGCAACCATTTTCTCCTCCAACTGATACTCAAAACCGTTTTTTAGCTTTGTAAAAAAAGCCCGTGTGCTCCAGCATACCTGTGCTAACAGAATAAATACAAAAGGAATCAAATTGCCAATATAAAGATAAAAATGCGTGTTTTAGAAAAAGAGTAAGGAAATCACAACTCTAAGAACAAGAATAAGTAATTCCTCCTCCCACACATTCAGCCCACAGAACTGAAACAGCTTCTAGATTACACAAAGCTCACCCTTGAGATGCTAATGTTGAGAATTTGGACGTGAAGCGATGCAACTTTGCTTCAAAAAGGTGAGGGAAAAACATGAATTCAAATATTATCTGACAAAAACATGAAGTATATAAACAGGGCAAAAACAAGGCAATATGTGCATTTGCATAATTTAACATTTCTACAGCAATGCAAGTGAAGAGGCATGAATTCTTTATATATAATTTTAAATGTCAGTGTATACAGAATGTGAAGTGCTTTGAGTCACCGCTGTAAAACCTTTTAGTAACATACTGAAATAAAACTAAACTGCATTTAAAAATAAATGTTCATGTACAGACTTTAAGTGATTACAGGGTTTAGTAAGGATGGAGGAAATGACTGTAATTCTCCAACACTGGCTCAATTCTGTACACATAGAAATCAGTCAGCTACAAAAGTGTCCTGTAAGTCAAAGTTGCCTGGCGTACCAAACTTCTCCTTCACAGCACGTGTAATGCCTTATAAAAAGACAAATTCACTCAAACAACCCAGCAACAGAAAAGTGCTGCTTTCAGCCACACCCGAGCAACTCCTCTGGACTTCAACAGGAGCGTGGGCCCAAATGCTAGCATACAAACAAGAGAGTAAGACCTCTTCCACAAAGGAGTACAAACCACTGTATTTACAAATCAATCAAGCACACTTAGCCCTGGACAGAATTTAGACAATGTTTTCAGTCATAAACAACACGCTTATTACTCCAGATTCGAATGCTTTTAAGTTTTAGCAGGAATTTTTTGAAATGAAAGTTGCAAATAACCTCCAACACCGTCAGTCCCTTACACGTAATAAATAAGAAGCATCAAGAATCTTCATGGCATTGAGATGCACAGAACTATTAAACGGTTTCAGAGTCTGTTAAAAAAAAAGAAAAAAAAAAAAAGAAAAAAGAAAAGAAGTCCTTTGTTACTGCAAAAATCATAGTTTATATTCTTCAAAGAATGGCCCTAGTGGTATGTTCAAGTGCCAAAACAAGCAGCAGGATGAGAGGCCATTACTGCATGCCAAACCACTGTTCTTGATCTGCCCACTGAGCTGCCTCGCTGTCACTGCCTTCCAAGTCCCCCTCTTCTCCACTTCCCTCCATATCATCCACATCTTCTTCCTGGGTTGCGTCTGTTGGACTTTCCTCTTTTTCCATTTTCTGCATTCCTTCGAGTGACTTCTGATCATTTGGATCCAAACTGAGGAAAGCAAGAAAAAGAATTTGGGATGTTATTGTAAAGGGGGGGGAGGAGGTCTCGTCCTGTTGTCTGCACTTCCTGTTTAACGTCATCAAGAAGTTCCGTTTAGTGGATGATGCAACTTCACGGCAGGCTGACCACAACACTAAGTATTAAATCTTTATATTAAACAATTTTGACCCCCAAGAATGTGCTTATCTAAGCATCACACTCTTCCAGAAAACTTAAGTCAACTCTTCCAGACAACACTAATTAAAAAGTAACAGGAAAGCAGTAAAAATTGAAGTTACTATGACTGAATATGTTATATGCAAGCAAAAAACAGCTGACCCATTTAAGCTATGTAAGTTTGTAGTGGACATAATGTGCTAGATTTAAGGTAAATCTAACTTGTTGAAATCAAAACACGGCAACATTTAACATGGTAACACCCTAAAATAACATTTAGGTTATGTTAAACTGAATCACACTATTTAAGTTTACTTGATAGCTCATTTTTGTATAGCACTTTCTAGTCTAAAGGAATTAATCTTAAGGTGCCTGACTATATAATAATTAATAACTATAAATAAATCCAGGCCTTAATCCTTTTGTTAGTCAAGGACTCGTGTGCCTAGTGACATGGTTAGCATTAATGCAGTCCCTAAATTTTGCACGTCTCAGCTCAAAGCCTTATGACCGACTAATTCATTAACAGGACATCATTTGTACATTTTTGTTTGTTTTAAGGGAGAACAATAGAACGCTACCTCCGATGCACATCCTAATCAATTAAGAGGCTCAACTTTTCACTTAGTCAAGGTGATTATTGGTTGGGATAAATACACTGCAATCTCAGAATCTCTGCTTTACCTCAGGGCAATACTGTACTGGTCCATCGCTTCCTGATATTCATTGACAGCTACAAGAAAGTCTCCCAGTATTCGGTGCAGAACACAGTCACTCTGATTAGCCAGCGCATTCCTCAGCAAAGCAATTCCATCTTCATACTTCTGTTCTCTACCTGTTTATATGCAAAACTACAGTTTTAATTAATAGTTTAGATAAATCCATAAAAAGTCAGAGAGTACACAAAAGAGTCATCATAACACAAGACTATTTCTCCCTTCAGAACTGTCAGCATGGGGGATAGCAGTGATAGTACTTTTTTGCAAGATTAACTCTAAACAATGACTTTTTGTTGCCGTAACTGCTACACTCATGACTACATTTACTTCGAAGTGAAAACATTTTGTTGGCAATGGTTTTAAGTGCTGGCGTAGTCTCAGTTGCTAGATGCAATTAAGTCCTGTGATATTTCCTTCAGGATAGAACTGATAAATCCCTGGGCTGTAACATCTCTGTTACATTCTTCACGTTGATGAGGCTGCAGAACGCTCTTCCATGTAAAACAGTATGCTTTAAATAAATCGACATGGGGGGGGGTTGGAAAGGAACTTACTAAGAAGTTCTGCTTTCTTCACCACAGCTTTAATGTAATCAGGTCTTTGCGTTAGGGCTTTGTCCAACAACGTTTTTGCTTTTTCCTGCGTGACCGGGTCTTCGAGACAGACTGTTGCTAACAGAGTGAGCGTCTGTGCATTCGCTCCCAGAGTTTTATACACGTTATTTGCCATGACCATAGCTTCCCGGATACTGTTGGATGCTAGGTAACATTCAATGAGACCTGATGGTATAAAAAGGAAAACATTTCAGTTTTTGAGTTAGCACTACCGACACTCATCCCTCCTCAATTATTTGCACTTAGTAGCACTCAGACTTCAAACAACTGACACTTCCAATAAGCAAAGGCAAATTGCAATTGAGAAAATGACTCTATACATTTTAACATATCCATTCTACAGATAATTGACTTCATCACTTTTATTTATGCGCAGGTACCTAAAAAAAAAAAAAAGCCCAAGACTAAGTACAGCTAATCTAAGATCTCTGTCCAATTCCAGTACTGAGATATTAATACTTCACCTGGACTCTTCACAACTCACTATTTACTTGAAGCTGCTGTTGAGATCAACAAGATTTAAATAAATATGACAAAAGTATGACAAAACTAAGCTCCCAGTGGAACTAACCATACAGTTAACGTCATCATCCAAAAGTGATCTCCTCAGAACACCCAAGTCTGTTTATATCCAGATCAAGCAAAATGGAAAACAACAAAAAGAAGCCTTGTTTGAAAATCATTCTTATAAATACAAGCATTCTCTAGTATCCCTCATCTGACCGCGTCTACCAGAGCTTTATAGGTTTTAGGGTAGTAATAATTTACTTTCTGGAAAGTCAGCAGGAGAAAAGAACTCGCTGTCTATTCCCTTGCCTAATCATCATCATGACACCAACTTTCACACCAAACCGATACTGTACACGTGAGTAGCTTCACTTCACTCACCTTCGTAGCAATCCAGCCTGCAAGGCGCAAGACGGATTGCTTCACGGAAGTGTATGATTGCCTCCTGTACTCGGCCCATATTCCTAAGAGCAGCTCCTTTCAGCAGGAGAGCTTGAACACTGTTGCTATTGAGCTGGATAGCTTTGGCTCCCAAGTATAAGGCACGAGAGTATCGTTTACTGTAGAAACTATGACATCTATGGGAAGACAAGAGGGATTGTAAACATGCACTGCCTGTGCGCATTCATAGAGGTTTAAAAGCAGAAAGAAGGGGCGGGGGGAAATTGCAGGCAACTGTTGAACTTCTTGCATTTGAAGTGAAGAATATCTGTTCAGGAAAAAAAACCTCTTCAGGAGTTCAAAAAAAGCAGCACAAATATTAACTGTTACAGCTATTTAATGTATCATTGTTATTGCACAAGTACGGTAACTCTAATAGGTTTAAACACACAGAAAACAACCAAAGTAGACATTTATGGATAGCTACTTTAAGTTAGCACAAGAACAGAACAGATAGAATAGAAAAGCACCTTCTGAACAAAAAAACTGAAACCACTGCATCAATCCACTGCACTGCATGCAGCAAATCAAGCGTGGAAGTAAAAGAAAGGGAAGAAAACAACTTACCCAGACACCACCCAGGGTTCTGCATGCTGATCGGAAATATTGAAGAGACGACAGCCCAAGTTCTCCACGTCTTCTAGTCGACCTTCACGTGCCAATAAATAACCATACACATCCATTCCTGAAGTGAAACATTTCAAGATCAATCATCAAGCAATGGAAAGTTCATTCACGACAAGAAAAAAACAAAAACAAACCCACAAACACCTACTTTAAACTGTGCAACTTCCAGTAATGGTTTGAGATACACAGCTTCTGAACTGAAATCCAGGTACAACAATATACGGTATTCCACTGCATGCTCGATTGCATGTAGCTGCTACTCTAACGTCACTCATAGATCATTACACTAGGTAAACTTTCTCTTAGGATTTACTCACCTTTTATTAGGTAAGGATCCAGCATTTGTGCTTGTTCAAATTTTAGAATAGAGTTTTTATTATCTCCGGCTCTGAAATACAGGTCTGCTAAGCTCCCCAGTAAGTCTACATTATCCCTCAGCAATGACTTTTTCTCTAAAGAGCTTTAAAAGAAAAATAAAAAGCTTGTTATTTATATAATGTCATTTTAAATACAGTTACATATAAACATGAATATATTATTTGATTACATCATGCTCTTTGAACTCTTACCAAATGGTGTTTATCGCTCTTGTGTTATCTCCAGTATGCACAAAAGCATATGCCTTGATCCACACTGAAAGCCAGTCCAGGTTAGGAATACTCTGAATTACGTTGATTGTCATAGAGGCCACTTCCGCACCTTTCACCGACAGCGAGAGCAAGCCTATTCAGAACGGTATACACATCAATCTCGCCACCAGAAACTGCTTTTAATACAAATTAATTGTCTGAAGGCCAGAAACTCCATCCCTTGACAAGCATAACCAAGCAGCCTGTTACAATGCTTTTTAGAATCTGCATAATATAGGCATTACATATTACATGCAAATGCAAGACAGTTACCTAGTCCCACGCATAATTCAAATACTAATAGTTTAATACTGAAACACTAACAGCGTGCAGACACCTACCTAGTATGGCATCAAGTGCTAAAGGGCACTGCCTTAGTACTTCTTTGTAGCTCGTAACAGATGAGCGTTCTTGACCTGCTTTCTTGTATAGATTTGCCAACATCATATTGATCTACAAGCAACAGAAATGTTGGTAGCGTCAAGTGTGAGAAAGGAGAAAGCCTGATGAAGAAAAGGTCACAACTTTGTCTTCAAGCATGCCCGCCTCCCTCCCTCCTGTTCCGGGCAGAAGACAAAATTACCTGCTCTCCTTCCAAGAACACTATAACCTACCATGTAGTGTAAAATTAAAATTGTCGCTCCTTTCTGAGTCCAAAGATAAAATTTACGTTCTTTTGTATTTGCATAGTGCATCTTGAAATCTCAGTGGTTTGCATATAAGTAGTCAAAAGACGAGCAAGTGTTTATATATGATGCCAAGAAGGACCTGTATATCCATTACATTAGCCTTCTTTCAGTTGATCTCTCCGTATCAATAGAAGTCTTTGAGAGAATTAGCTTAGGAAGGCAGAGAAAGCTTCCATTGAGCTTCTGAATGAAGTCACGACTGATAAAAGAACAGAAATTATTTGAGCTCTACACAACACACATAGTTGCTTTCTGCTACGATACTTTATTTTACTAGTGCGTATAGGTAAAAAGTTTACTTTTCTTAATCTTTTCTTCTTTTTCTGTTCCGTAAGTTGGTCTCTGAACAGAACACACTGACGTTACTGGAGTCTAAGCCACATACACTGTTAGCACAATACAGGAATACTGTTAAATGAAACATAGCTGATTGACCTGCTGCATTCATCTTTTAAGCCTTTACGACCTAACAGAGCCAGCAAGCAAAGACTCAACATATTTGGCACCGCAGACCACAATGGGATCTAAATATTTACCATTAACTGTTATTAAAAAGGATGAAAAGATTTTAAAAGATGGAGCGCAGGCATTCCTTCTACTTGCCAAAGTCTTCAGCCTTTCAAGGATCTTACATTGCTCAAACTATACAGTAAGACATGAAGTGCCATTCCATACGCATTCTGGGCTCAAGAATACATTAAAACACCTGCTCAGTTTCAGCAATCACAATTTAGCATGCTGACTGGCTAACAGTGAAAACACCACAGAACAGTCAACCCGGTGAGACACCTAGGCTACAAGTCTCTCGTTCGGCTCTAGCAGGCGACAGCGTGCCTTCCCTGTCCAGTGATACGTAGCTCTTCCACAGAGACTAGGACTCCACTTTGTGGTTACAGCCAGGGAAAGTGCATTAATTTAAACAATTGTTTTGACTCTCACATTTTTATGTTTGTCTCAGAACTGCAGAAAATTATTCAGTCAGGTATCTGTCTGGTAATCACTTACTAACTTGCAGTAACTCAGCCGTTTGCAATCACATAAATTTTTCTCCTGGTAGAGGTGACCCATACTGCTTTTGTTGAGACCATCCATTATTCTTAGCCCTATGAAAAGTACCCATGATAACATGCAAAGAACTATCGAATGGAAGATACAGGTTCCAAGCTTTATGTACAGATACACAAATACTTTACAAACTTTTGGAATTTAAAAAAATAGTGTTTCTTCATCCTTGTACACAAGCAAACTTCTGTACCTGCCATGTGCAGTACTAAAGAGTTAACCAGGTAATTCACACAAATCAATAGACACACACGCAAACGTTTAACTCTTTTCACTTTTTTTGAATTCTTTCGAACAGAGGGAATATAAAATTTGTCCGATTTTAAAGAAGAGAGGCCAAATAAACTATTTAAACATTAGGAAGTGTTTCCAAACAACATTTAACTAATACAAAAGCAAATACCGAGACACGATGATGTTATACCTGTAGGCTATGTTCTTTTTTGACCAGATACTGGCCTATAGGTTCAAGATATGCTGACCACAGACTTGTGACAAATGTCTGCCAGAACTAACCTTCGGGGTCCTCTGTCTGGAAGGAATCCCATCAAGAATAGCAATGGCATCTTTATCTTGCTTCAGCATTGTATAGCATTCAGCCATTTTATATTTCACTTCAATTTCAGATGGTAAACACTGAAATAAAAACCAAAGTTTAAATTCCACACTGTTTCAGTCAAGTAAAAAAACTGAGTAAGGTTTCTTCATTAAATGCTTACAGTATGTTGAAAAACATCTAGTGCAATAAAGTTAACAATGCAAATTACTGCTAGCTCATATCACTCCTGTCTTCAAATGAAAAGCACGAACAACATGACCAAAAAAAAAATCTCATGTTCAAGACCATATTAAGTTTTACATTAGAAAATACCACATTGATGTTTTCAGAACATATTAGCCTTAAACGTCAGGTTTACTTGACATGACAAGTCCACAACCGAACGCCAGAATATCGAGTCAGCAACATTAGTCAGAACGGGGAACACGATCATTTTATGCAGCACATTAGTCATTTTTAAAATACCTGGCTCTGGGGAGTTGATGCAGCATTTCCAGTAGAAGGTCTTACTTTTGAAGTTTTACTTAATGCTTTTTTCTGCTGCAAGGCCATTGTATACTTACTTACAGCATTTCTATATTCTTTATCGTGGAAGAGAGAGTCTGCATGATAGACAAGGAGCTGGTATTTCTGAGATGGTGAAAACAGTTCCCTAGAAGAAACGCAAACAGAAAGGCTGAGATCAGCTAACTGCATAAGAACAAAAACCTTACATATCCAAAGTATTTGTAGCTTTGGTTTGTCTGGCTTCAGCTTCCAACTGCTGCTGCTTTACCACAATGGAAGGGCCCTGGGGTAACAAGTACTGTCTCCTCACAAAGGGATTATCTCACCAATTTCTTTTATCTGGATACAAAGAAATGTAATAGCCACTCCTGACACCTCAGCAGTGAACACCAGCTTATGTTTAGCTGCTTGGCCACTGCTTTCCCTAATGGAGCAGCCCCCACCTTCCCCACAACAAACCCCAGGTAAAGCACATTTTGCTTGAATGGACTCAAGCTGAGGTGCTGAAGCGTGTCCAGAGAAGAGCAACAAAGCTGGTGAAGGGTCTGGAGAACAAGCCTTATGAGGAGCAGCTGAGGGAACTGGGGTTGTTTAGTTTGGAGAAGAGGAGGCTGAGGGGAGACCTGATCGCTCTCTACAACTGCCTGACAGGAGGGTGCAGTGAGGGGGGTGTTGGTCTCTTCGCCCAAGTAACCAGCGATAGGACGAGAAGTAATGGCCTCAAGTTGTGCCAGGGGAGGTTTCGATTAGATATTAGGAAAAATTTATTTCCTGAAAGAGCGGTGAGGCATTGGAACAGGCTGCCCAGGGAGGTGGCGGAGTCCCCATCCCTGGAGGGGTTCAAAAAACGTGTGGATGTGGCACTCCAGGACATGGTTTAGTAGGCATGGTGTTTTGGGTTGATGGTTGGACTAGGTGATCTCAGAGCTCTTTTCCAACCTTAACGATTCTATGATTCTAAGCTTACAGGCAGTCCAGCTCCTTGTACAGTTATCCTGGCCCTAACCTACATGTTCCTACCTTTTATAAACCCCCCTTAGAACACTTGAGCATGTTTGTCAGAATGGGATTTTGGTTTGAATTAGTACCTCCAATCCCAGGCAAAACGTGAAATAATACCTTACAGGGAAGTCCTGGAAAATAAAGGGAATCACTTGAGTCAGGGAAAGAGCCGTGAGCTACACAGGGCACCCCCGAAAGGAGAACACCGCTCCACCTCTAGCGGGACGCTCCGGTTGCACGGCGGACCCCTCCGGGCAGAGGCGCGCTGACAGGGCCGGGGACGGGA